>PVKE010003392.1:0-72732 GCA_004027555.1 Craseonycteris thonglongyai | reverse complement strand
ATGGAGATTCCTCAAAAAATTACGAATGGAATTACCATATGACCCAGCCATCCCTCTACTGGGCATCTACCCAAAAAACCTGAAAACCTTAATCTTTAAAGATGCTTGTACCCGCATGTTCATCGCATCACTGTTCACAGTGGCCAGAACATGAAAACAACCAAAATGCCCTTCGATAGATGACTGGATAAAGAAATTGTGGTACATTTACACAAGGGAACATGTATTTTTTAACAGCACCCCTATGTGATTCTTAAAATCAAAGTACTATGAGAAAAACTGACCTAATGTACAGAAAGCATTTAATGCATTTACAATGGTACCTAGCACATAAGTAAAAGTACTAAACATTGTGAAAAAAGAGAAAATAACTAAATAAATATAAACCATATATTATATTACATTAATTATATTATATTGTATTATACATCATATTAATATTATATTCCATATGTATTAATCTATGGTGCATTTGAAAGTAATTAAGTCTTACAGAACATAAGAGTCAATGAGTAAACAGGCTTTACCTTAGTGACTTCATCCATTCTTCTAACTGTATTTTAACAAACATAGCAGAAAAGTATTTAAAACATATACTAGAATATAAGTTTTAATGTGTTTAGAAAGTTCTTTAAAGGAAAAATCTACCCTGAATAAAACTGGTGTACCTTTAGAGAGGACAGGGAGGGAGATGAATGGGCAGGAAGAAAAAGGGAAGGACAAAGAAAATTAATTTCTATAAATACTAACACTGGGCAGTGGGGAGGGGGACTTGTAGGAGATTCCCAGATCACAACAACAAAAACAAACATGACTTAAACACTTCTGTTCTTTGTCTCCAGAGGAAGGTAAGGAACTAACATTCACTGGCTCTGGCTAAGTGCCAGGTCTTGTGCACCCATGATCTCAGTCAGTACTCCCAATCCGTTGTTATCCACAGTCTGCACAGAACATAAGCGGGCTTCTCTCGGAGACTTGCAAGGCTTAACCACTGGCCCTGACTCTAGCTCCTCTGACAGATGAGTGCACAGCCAGCCGAGGCACCATGCAAGCAGGCCTCGGGCACTGTACTGCAGGTGTATGGAGTGGGTTCCAGAGTCCCTCAGCACACTGCCTTTTGGGATGCCACACCTCCAACAAAGTCTACACAGCAGACCCTGGCAGGCTCAGTGACCATCACTGAGAGAACTCACATGCTACTGGGGAGGGAGTTCTAGGGATGAATTATTATTTATTATTAAGATAAAGACTTACTTGTATTGGAAAATGCTTTCATTCCAAGAATAGCAGAATGGACTTCCAACTCAAATTACAGACTCATCTTAGAGAAAACAGAACATTAAGAGAGACAGGTGGAGTGACTCAGACTAACACAGGCAGACACTAGCAGAAGAGCAGTCGATTCCTAAAGTACTCCTGGCTTGAATGCATCCATGAGTTTTCAGGTACAGTGCAGGATGTCAAACATGATTGTACAGATCGGCTGACTCACCACCTGGAATTCTTGGGTGAAGAAGCAAAGGAATGTGGGAGACAAGCAAATTCTAATGTGGAAGACCATCAACAGCCATTCTGCTGCTGGCACCAGAACAGGCCCTTGGCCTTCTCTCCCTGGTGGGAGCCGATGGCCTTGACCCTGAGGTGCCTTGCTGGGCACACAAACTGAAGAATGATTTGTAGAACAACTCTAAGGTATTAAGTATCCCAGAAAGCACAGGGCAAACATGAGATGAGAAATAGGAGGAGGAAGAACCCTTCTGAAAAACGTCCTCCTTAATAGTCTCAGTAGGTATTTAATTTCTATTTTTTTCCTCTTCTTTGAATTCATGAAGGCCAAATCTTCCAGTCAAATTAGAGTGCAATAAAGCATTAAGTCAGCATTCAACAGGTTTAATTGCTGTGTAAATGAAAGAAATTATTATTCATTCATGACATTTACTTCACATCCAATGCTAGCTGCTTTTATAGAAAGTTGGGGGTTGAGGGAGTAAAACTTGGAGACAGAGGAACACGAACTAGGATATATAATTACAGCAATATTTTCTTGCCAAGCATTATGAAGCCTAAACAAAAAGTGCTTGTTTGTACTCTTGAGAAAAGGCATGTGATCCATCAGGGGGAGCTCTAAAGAAAGCCTCCCCTCTCCTGACGCATGGCCAGACTTGATAGGTATACCAATATTTGAAATGCCAATAACAGGGGGCTTATTAAGGCCACAAAGCCTGGTGAAGCCCATTGTGGTTCAGGAGCCCTGAACTCTGGGAACAATTCTAGCAGTCAGGCCCCGAAAGTAATGGATGCCCCACTGCACCATCAGACAAAGGGGTCAGTTGATGATATTAAGACTATCAGACAATGCATCTTTTCTAATGAATTTCCACAAAGTTTCAACATCTCCCACAGACAGAAAAGAGAGAAGTGTGAGTGAGAGCACACACACACACACATACAGACACACTCCCTTAAACTAAATCACATGTGTTTATTGCTAATTCACGTACATCTGCTTAGTGGAAGGGACTACATGGTGGAAGGGACCGCAAGAGAGAGAGCCTGTAGAACTGGTTCAAAACGGACAATTATCTTCTCACAAATCAACACACCACTAAATGAGAGATAATCTGTTACCTGAATCGCCAGGACTTCATGATTTTATCAGAATACCGCCATTGAAAACTATAATCCCATTGAAACGCTCCAGGTTTTCCAAAGAACACTTTGAACAAAGTAAAATGCCTAATCAAAACATGAGCTCTTCCCGCCCCAACACATTCACACAAGCACATGAGAACACACAAACGAACACAGATATTTTTTGGAATCAGACATTCTTAAATCTTCCCTAAATCTCCAACCACTAGGCTTTTAATTACTACAAATACTACAGCAGTTAGGAATTAGCAGAAACAACCTCAGTTTGTTTTAAAACCTGAGCCCACACAAGTTGTAGACAAGAATTCTTGTTGGGCAATTTAGATAGACTTCAGGACCAAGAGTATTTCTGAGAAGTGATGATAATGAAGCTGTGATTGATAACATTGTAGTTTACTTGCACACCTAGGTGACCAATTTAACATACTGCGCTCAAGAGAAAATGTAACTTTTGCAGACACCTTAAATATTTGTAGAGACTAAATATCCCAACTAGTACTCAAGATATCAAGCCCAACTTTGTATTTTACAATGTACCATCAGGGAAGTAGCTGCTTATATTTCAGCCTCAGTTTTTAGGTTTTTAAAGTAAAGGAGAGACTGGATGAGTTACAAGGTCCTTTTCAGTTCTACAATCACGTTTTTTAAAAGCTTATTATATTTAGAGCATATTCAGTTCTACAACAAAACTAAGAAGAAGGTACAGAGATTTCCCATATAGCTCCTATCCCCACACATGCATAATTTCTCCCATTATTAACATCATTCATCAGAATGGTATGGCTTTTCAGTAAAGATTAACTTTCAATGACACATCACAAACACACAAAGTTCTATGATAACTTCCTAATGATTTATATTATCACATCATATAGTATTACGTAATAGTTTCCTTGTATTTCCATTGATCTAAGGTCTCAGAAATAAGTCTGAAGTTTTAGTTCTTCTATTATGTGGTAATCAACACATACATATTCTCCAAATGTGTTAACAATGGTCTCTTTCCTTAAATATTTTTAAATATTTCTCATCAAAGGGCTACCTCCTAGTGAGCCCCTGTGGGATATAATGATAACCTGCCAACTCCTATTCTCACCAGACTGATTTTCTTTTAGTGAGCTGCTTCGTTCATGACTCTGACAGAACATCTGGATGAGAAGGCCTATAAGAAAAACAAAAATTTTAACTGAAACTGTGTGGCTCAGACCCGTGTTCCATCTTACCTTTCTGAAAGGTTTTCCTATACTCATCACCTCAGCTTGTCACCCTGGATCTCAAATCATTTTACTAATAGCACAAATAAAATTAAACTCCCGAGGCATAACTGATACACAATGACAACAGACATACAATACACTATGCATAAAGTGGCAGCGTGTTGAAGTGGAAGAAGAAAGAGGTTCCTATACTGAACTCTCCCTGAAAGTCAAGACACACCTGTGCTCACAAGCTGCCACATTTCCAGACCTTCATTTTCACTAATTAATGACTTTCACATGAATTAAACACAAGATTTATTCTCTTCACAATATCCCATATCCTTACTAAAAGTCTCCTCTTCCCACTCTGCAGTATTTCCTCTATCGACTGCATACTAGCTCTCCTCTTCCAGCCTTAATCTATACGTATATAAGCAGTCAGGGCTAACACTCCAGTCAGTGAATACTTAAAATGTGCCAGGTACTATTCTATCTAAACACCTCTTCACAGGTTAGGTCTTTTAATTCTCACCAACCAACCCGATGAAGTACATATTATTAGCCCTATTTTACAGATGAGAAAATTGAGGCTCAGGGAGGTAAAGTAGTATGCACAAATTCAGACTATAGATTTGCACTGTTGTTTTTGTTTTTAAATTACTTTTATCCTATTGGGGAAACAGATTTACTCTTTTTGCCCCAGTCTACTTGGTGTCTAGTGGCATACATCTAAAAGACAGAAGCAACTATTAAGGATACCATCTAAAGCCTCAAAATAAACAGAAATAATCTATGGAACCATGAGCCTGGTTGCATTCACAACTTAAAGTGATGAGCCAATTACAAAAATTCCTTCCTCTTTCTTCCCTGCATCCCATACACCAAATATTCATAAAATAAATGACATGCCAGACACTGTCCCAGAAGTTGCCTGTTTCTTTATAGCTGTTTTGCAGAGTTCAATTTTTCATTTTAGATCATGATTTCAGAAACTTTCTATCTAAACACGAATTTTGCAAATAATAAATTAATCTGATCCTCAACATTTCCTCAAAACATTGAAGAATCTCAGCATTTTTCAAACATGTTTTCCGAGGGATAACTGACACACAATGATAATGGACATACAATACACTACGCATAGGTGGTAGCATATTGAACCACTCCCTGTAGAGCAACAGCTTACTGTTCTGAATTTTTACATCTGAGTACCAAACATAGTGCTGAGAATTAGCAGAGATTTGCCAAATTCAAGACCCGATCATCCTGAACTGCAGACCATTACACGGTACAGATTCCTGGTGCCACATGACTGTGAATGAATTTGACAAACCATACCATGCCAATGACTGCAAAGTATTTTTGTTGTTGTTATGTGGTAGTTGCATATTAACTTTTTGAAAAATATTTTTTTACATTTAATGCCTATTTCTTAACCTACATATCAGCAAAATTGTTTCACTCAAAATCATGATACACTCAAAGTTTGTCTTTACATCATCTCTTCTTCCCTTTTTTCTTGCCCTTTTTCCATCTTTGCTCTCTTCTGCTTATTCACACTCTACCCCTTTTTTCATTGAAAACTGCTCCCAGGGAAAGGGTTGTTGAAATCATTCACATTAACTTAGCAAACCACTGAGCTAAGTGAAGCTTAATGTGTTACTACTCCCAGGAGTACTGGAAATTAAACAGGAAACTAATGTCCAACTTTCTCAGTTTAGACCATGAGCTAATTTGATGGAGGTATGGTGTTCTAGCAGATTGATTCTTCCTCTCAACTCTTACTATATGGGCAGCTATAACTATTCCCAGGTCACTCGGTTCTGCTTCACTTATTCATTTAATGAATTATTGAGTGGGTGCCTATCACCTTTGAGCCAGTGTTCTAGGTACCAGGAAAAGAGCAGTGCGCAAAACGGACAAAAATCCTGCCTTGGAGAAGTTTCTAATTCATAGGGGTCATGTAAAATAAACAATTCAACAAACAATCTATAATTAAGACCACTGGCAGTAAATGTAATCCATTCTTGCAGATACATGCATGGAGGATCGGAGAAGCTGCTGTCTTGTTTAAATGAAGGCATGCTGCACTACAGAGGTTAGAAAGATGGGCCCTGAATTGCAGAGCAGGCACCGTGGTGCCAGCTCGGCCACCTCAGCTCAGGGTCACTGTCTCCTGAAAGAGGCACTCTCCCTTATACAGAAAGAAAAAGGCTGAAAAAACCTTAAACACGGCTTTTTACATTTTTCTAATTGTCTTGTAGAAGATTACAGGTCACAAAGAGAAGACTGTCAGAGGCAAACATCATTCCTGTGTCATTAAGAGTCACCACCTTTTCCAGAGGCACTTCCCCATCTGTGAGGCGAGCAACCATGTCAAGACAGCTGCGGTAGAGGCTGTGGGCGCATCATCAGAGTTACACTCTAGGAATCATTCACAGTCAGAGTCTCCCTCTCTCTTCTCCTCAGAACTCTTTTATGTTTGAAGAATAGTGACTACTTTTACCATTCGAATTTGAAATAAGTTATCACCTGGCACAATATGAAAATGAACTCGATATTTAAAAGCAAATCAAATTCTCAGAATTCCATACTGAGAGTAATAATGAACAAAATTGGTAAACACATTTCCCTTTTCCCCAGGCACACACATGAGTTTCAAGCAATGCTTCTACTGGAAGGCAACCATCCTTCTACTTTACCTTCCTAATCTTGATTTCTGGTAAACTAAAGAATATTAGTTGTCAGCAAAGAACCACTTTATGAGCAGGTTCCATTAATAGAACCTATATGCACCAACTAAAAACTATTTTATCATCAATCTCAATATTTAAATAAAGATGAAAATTGGACTTAGTTTATAAATAGTAAGTTGTCTTTCACAGTTTGATAGTTGTGAAAAGTCACTTTAAGTATTACTGCTTTTCCACACTTAGCTTCTCTTAATTTTAACCCCAACATTTTGTGAAAAATCTAAATTCACAGAAGTTACAAAAAGGGTACAATAAATGATCAAATACCCTTTGTTCATGTGCCTACCTTTAACTACCCTCCTTCTTCATCTATCCTGTTCTCTACCACCCCCATGCCTTCTACACACACGCACACACACAAATTTTGTTGAAACATCTGAAAATAGTTGCAACTATTATGATACTTCATCACCTTCACTTCAATCTTTTACTTTAGCATGCATCCAAAAACAAAAACATCTTCTATCATAACCACAATACCAATAAAACACCCAAGAGTTTAATATTCATTCAGTATTACTATCTAATGAAGTCCAATTTTCAAATTTCCCTAGTTGTCACCAAGTGACCTTTATAGCATTCCTCTCAACCAATAAGTCCATCCACGCTCACAATCTACTTTTTCTTTTAAATTTATTTTATTATTTTGACAGACAGACACAGACAGACAGACAGAGAAGGGAGAGGGCCCAGAGCAGTCTCCATAGTTGTACGTCACTAGTTTTTCAACATGGTTTCATTCCACACAGGTGGGCATGAGGCCACACAGGGCGGGAACTGGGCTGGGGGCCTCCTGCATGGGAGGCATGCCCCCTCAAGCCAGGGGCCTCCCACATGGGAAGCACAGCCCAGTTCAGATCTGGGTCTGCACCCGCCAGGACCGGGACTTGATCCTACAAGGCAAGCACTCAACCCGCTGAGCCATCCTGGCATCACCACAATCTGCTGTTTTGATTGGCATATCTCTTTAGCCCTCTTTAATCTAGAATAGCCTTTCCCATCACCCTGTCATTTAATCTAGTTTAATACAGGGAGGGATGCAATGCTCTACAATTGTCCCGTGAACTGAAGTGTAGTGTTGAATCACTTCTATAAATAGCTATAAAATGTTTTAATCCATCTAAGAGAAATTATGCTATAATAAGAAATGGCTTTCCATTTTTAAAGACTTAAAATTTTCAATCTTTTCATCTCATATTGTCTTTGTGAATCCATAGGCACGAAGTCCAAATGCAAGTTAGCAAAGTTTATCTCCAGACAGTATGGACCCAGTGCTGAACTTCCAATCATGGCTTCTGTGACTCCAAACTATAAAAACTAAAAAGACTTTTTATAAAAGATTGGGAAGGGCTAATACACAGTATTTAAGTCAGAGATAACCCCAAAATTAACCAAATAACTGCATATTAATTTTTTTCCCACTTTGAAATCAGAATCTCAGACATGGCAGTACACAGGAAAATTAGACTAAGAACTGAAAATAATACTATTTGATCTGGTAATAACTAAGTCTTCAGCAAACTTGAATAGCTGTCCAGAACACATATAAAATAATGATGTTACTATGTATGATTTCTATTGTACCCCTCATCTGTCAGAAAATTAAGTTCTTCAGGCAAGGAGAGCTATCCTACTTAATGAAGGAGGCCTGGAGACCCTTAGTAATACTGCAAAATTTGTACTGGCCTTTGGCCAAAGTCAATAAAGTTCTGACCTGGAAACTGGCTTGCTGCCAAGAACAGCCATAGTGATAGGGAGGAGGGGGAGATTATAGTCAGCAAGATTATTTTTCCAAGTAAGAATGACTCTGAATTTTTGTAAAGAATTCCAACTGACAATTCCAGATTATTAGAAACATTATTTGCACCATTCAATCTAACATTTTAAATTTATTGAAGTGATATTGGTTAGTAAAATTATACAGGTTTCAAGCACACAGTTCCAAATACATCATCTAGAAACTGACTTTGTGTTCACCGTCCAAAATCAGTTCTCCTTCCATCTCCATGTATTTGACCCCTTTAACCCTGTTCTACCACTCCCTGCCCTCCTTACCCTCTGGTAATCACTAAATTGTTGTCTGTGTCTATGAATTTTTGTCTGTCTTGTTCACTTGTTTCCACTTTTATATCCAACACATGAGTGAAGTCATATGGTGCTCAACTATTTCTGACTTATTTCGCTTATCATGATAATCTCAAGATCCACCCATGTTGTTGCAAATGACAGTATATCACCTTTTCTTATGGTTCATGTTTTTACTGCTAATATACCACCTACCATACAAAAGAAACTTTTTTTGTCCATTCATATGTTCATTCAACAAATACTTATGTAGTGTACTCACTGTGTGCCAGGCACTGTACCAGGTGCTGAGGATGTAATAGCAAATAACATCCAAAAGTTCCTGCTATCTCTGAATACGAGGGTGGGCTGATATTATGCTGCCTTCACTGTAATATTCTTTGCTACATTAGACATATATGAATATAACCGGTTCTGTGTAGTCACACGGTATCTCCCCTCCATCATTCTTGGCCTTGCACACACAGATGCTTGTATTTTTCACCCAGTGTACATCAAAATGGAAGAGTATTCAGCCATTTGGTTCAAACGGCGTGCTGTTATTGAATTCTTAACAGGGGAAAAAACCCCTCCAGTTTTTTTGAAATTTTTGAAAAAGAAGGTGAGGACTTCTTACAGAAGATCATTACAGGTGATGACACTTGGGTCCATCATGATGAGCCCAAGAACAAAAAGCTGTCCATGGAACACTGCCATGAGGGCTCATCTTCCCAGCTGAAGCCTTAGCTGTGAATTCTTCCGGCTGAGCTGATCCTTCACAGCGGTGCTCCATGGACTGCCTTTTGTTCTCAGGCTCATAATGGTGGACCCAAGCTTCATCAGCTGTAATGATCTTTGAGAAGTCCTTACCTTCTTTTCAAAAATTAAAAAAAATTGGAGGAATATTTTCTGCTGTTAAGAATTCAATGAAAGTATGCTGTTTAAACCGAACATGTGAACACTCTTCCAATTTGATGTGCACTGGGTGAAAAATGTAAGCATCTGTGTGTGCAAGGTCAAGAATGATGAAGGGGAGATACCATGTGATACACAGAACTGGTTATATCCAGATATGTCTAATGTAACTAAAAAATTACAGTGGAGGCAAAATTCATCAGCACAGCCTCATAATTTCAATGAAAAATTGTAGACCAAAAAATACTAAATACATTTACACACAAAAAAGATAATTTCAGATGGTGACAAGTGCTAATTAGGATATAAAAAGGAAAGAATGGCAAAGTCAGAAATAAGTAAAAGGGGCAAACACGTATGAATGGTCAGAGAACATGACACTGAAGCAGTAATGTCTGCCTTAAGACCTAAGAGCACATGAGGATGTAAGGCAAAGAAGCCCAGGCAAAGCCAACAGGGCAAAGGCCTATAGGAAGGCTGATGCGACTCCTGGAGGCCTAGAGGGACAGTGGGAACAGAAGTGAGCAGGGGTCAGAGGGCCTCACACACCAGGACCAAGTGCTTGGATTTCATTCTCAGTTAATGAGACGTTCTAGAGGATTTTGAGCAGAATGATGCTAAAACATAATCTATGTTTCTAAAAGAGCATACTGGCTGATACACACAAAATGAAAAGACCATCACCCCAATGAAAACCAGTGAATCCAATGTCTCTACCCCATGGTTAATGGATTCAGATCTACTTCAAGGACTACCAAGAGGCTAAGTGCATGATCATAGCAGTGGGAAGGCAATGTTAGCAGAACGGTGGGGCCATACAACAGTTCTCTGACTCAGTCCAAAGACAGAGATCAGGCTGAACTATGGGGAAACGCAGCATATGCCCTTCACATGCTCCAAATGCATTTGCAGGAGTAAGATCAGCAAGACAGAAAAGCTGAAGACACTAGATTTCATCACCCTACAACAAACAATTATAAGCTAGCTACAAACAAAAATAGCCCTCATGGGGCTCAAGAGTCCAATTAAGAACCCACAGCAACAGAATGGAACAAAAACAAAGAATAACCACAAAGAAAGTATTGCTAGGGAGATGAACTTGGTGGAGACACTGGGAGTCAGTGAGGGACAAAGAAAAGTGGGGGCTATCGGTAACAGCCACGCAAAGGATGTCATCATGGTCCTCAAGGGCCCACTCTGCAAAAGGCACTGAAAACCTTTGCTAGTGAAGAGCTCAACAGCCCCCATTACAGCCCTGGAGCCCAGAAGAGACTGCCATTGTACCATCCCAGAACCAGGACCACCCCCACCAATACCACACATTCCTCAAAATCCACAGTTGCAACTACTCCACGTGCATCTACATTTCAGAGCCCAGCTCCACGGCAGCGGTTCCACATGCAACTCAGGCAGGCTAGCCTGCACCCCAGACCCCAACTCTGTTCCTCAGGAAGTGTCCATGCTCCTGACCCTGACTCCGTGCCTGCTTCACAGGTCCCTGCACACCAGTCACCAGTGCCACACCACTGCCACAAAGGCACAAAAGCGATCCACTCAGCCACGACATGTCCATGGGACAAATCAACATATGAAGTGAACCTATACAGTTCAAACCCATGTTCAAGGGTTACACACACACACACACACACACACACACTCATGCATGTGTGCACAGAGGAATATTACTTAGCCATAAAAAAACCAATGTTGTCATTTACAAAAACATGGATGAACCTGGAGGGCACTGTGCTATGTAAAATAAGCCAGACAGAGAAAAACAAATACTGTATGGTATCACTTCTATGTGAAATTAAAAAAAAAAATCAAACTCATAGAAACCGAGTAGAATGGTGATTTCCAAGGGCTAAAGAATAGGAAAAGTGGGAAGATGTTAGTCCAAAGGTACAAACTTTCAGTTACAAGATGAACAAGCTCTGAGGATCTAATGTACAGTGTGGTAACTATTGTTTTGAACACCGTACACTTAAAAGTTGCTAAGAGAGTAGACATTAAGCTTTCTTATCATATATTCACAAATACACATTGACACAAAATTTAAGTATATAAGGTGATATATGTGTTAATTAACTTATAATAATTTTGCAATGTATACATATATAAAATCATCATTTGTATGCTTTATGTATAACAATTTTATTTCTCAATTATACTTCAAAAAAGCTAAAAAATGTAGTTGGGAGTCTTTTCAATGGTTTCAGACATGTGATTGAATGACAACTAGTCCTGTTTTTTAGTTTGTCATCAGTTTTTCATCTTTATAAAAATGCCAACAAAATCCTTTCCAAAACCTATGTCATGGACTAGCCATTACTCTTAATCATCTCCAGATTCTGGAGTAAGAAACTCTCCCAACAATGGCAGGTGATGAGGCTGCCCAGGCCTTCTCATGCATGGCTCCCAGATCACTCATCTGCCAAGGTCCACAACTAGAAAGAGTGATAGGGCAGTGAAGTGGCTGGATTTCCAGAAAGCGTCATTTGGTTCAATGAAGAATGCAATGAAATCTGTCTGCTATCAACTATGGCAATTTCAGACAAATTGGCCCAGGAAAGCAAAAGGATTTCAGTAGACCATTCACCCAAGAGGCACCACATACTGTAGTCGGCACAGAAGAGTGTGCCCATCCTCACCTGTCTACGAACAGAGTGAAACAAACTTTTCTCGAAAATAGCATCATGCAATCAGGAAGACAAAAAAAAAAGCATGCTCAGTGGTTCTAATAGCTCCAATATCAGGAAATCTGTTGCAGGAGATAAATATTTACTAAAGACTATCAAATTTTTCATAAACATTTTAGAACTCAGATTCATTGAAGCTTCACATTTTGATTCACACCACTTTGAAAAATAATTATAGTAAAACAATACAATTTGAATCAACATTAGGTCAAAATCCTTACATTTTTGAGCATATAATTATTCCTAAATGTTCCCACATGATAAAAACAGTAACAGTTTAAGTCAGAGTCAATAGATAAATGCCATAGAATAAAAATTATGCTGCTTGATACATTACAGTATTTTGTAGTGAAATATAAACATATTTAACTACATATTTTTGTTATATTCTTAGAACCCTGGAGGAAGAAAGAATAGCTTTGAATATACATTTTGTACAAAACTGTAAATTTTGATGCAACTCTTCAAAAATTCCTTCACAGAAGTATATAAATAGGTTACCTATGTTTAATTTTATAATTTCCCCCCCAAAATTATAGATGTTTTTATTCTCATAATATATTGATTTTGTCGAACACTTATCAAAGCTTATCAACTATACTAATGGAAATGCTTTTATCTTCCCCAGAAGTAGCAATTTGACAGGAAACACAAAATCCTACATTAAGACTCATCCACTGTGTGACTACAAAGAGTAGAAGATCTTTCTTTACGTCATGCACACTCACAGCCATACACTACTTGCACACACACAGTGCAGGGCACACTCCTTCAGATGCTGGAAGGCTGCAGAGTGCTCCCACTGCTGCACTGAAGTCGCTGCCAGGAACGTAGGTGATGAGAGAATGCAACTTAAGAGAATGAAAAGTTACACCCACCACATTGTTTTCTACTGCTTTCTCCTCATGGCTAGAAATCTGACTATGTAAGTGCTCAAACAACGAGGGAATCATTTACTAAATTATCATGAAAACCCAAAAGGATTTTGACAAATACCAAATACACATTACGAAGAATGATGTAAGTACAAAAGGAAACTATAAAAGTATATACCGTAGGACTAGTTATAAAATGTAAATAAGGGCAAACACTGGGCACGAACATGCAAAAACAAACTTGTGCCAATACTAGGGTTTTAATAGCTTCTCCCTAGCAAAAGAAAAAAAGAAGAAATAAAACTACTGAATGAAAGAGAAGGTTCAAGTCTCATTACACCACTGGTTTCCAGTAGAGTGCATGTACTTCACACCTATGGTTTACACTCTGGCTACTAATGCTAAGTGTGATTCTGGGCTTCCTGCCCTCACCTGCAGATGGAAGGGGTTAGGCTAAACAGCTTTTCAGCTCCAAAACTCAAGAGTCTCTCCTTACCACTAAAACATCTAGCTGAATATTTAAAGTTTCCTTTGATTCTCACTGCAAGATAGTCCCTGTAATGAAGTTCTCAAACACTATATAAAGAAAGAATCTGAACATATTTGCCAAATTATACCAACTTTTAAAGCTTTTATCTTTGTCAAGAACATAGTACAACTGAGTCCTCTAGTGATAAAGTAAATGGACAGGTCACTTGGTTGTCCCTTGCAAAGACCCATGCTGTGTCTCTGACAACTTGTCCCCTGAATTGTAAAGTGGCTGGACAGAAGCAAACTCATTCATGTATGTTTTATTCTTTTTACCTGTGGGTAATGACTCCCACTGGTAAGCACTGCCTTGCTTTTGCCTGTTTTTTTTTCTCTCTGTCTCACACACATATAACAAGCACACTCCAGAGGCCCAAAGAAAATACTCCATGTTTTTATAGATAGCCTGGAGCAGAAGCAGGAGAAGAAAAAGAATAAGAAAAGAAAAAAAGAAAAAGAAAGAAAACACACACACAGAGCCTTCCTTGTTCCTGTAATCTTTCTAAGACAAATTCTGCATTAGAGAAAGCCACAGTTGAGGATTTTACAGTAGTGTTAAACACTACTTAAGTCCCCTGAGAGGAAAGGAATGCGTTCCCTTTAGCATTCATTGTGCTAAGCTGCTCAGCTTTCCTGAAAGATAATCTAGCAGAGCAGTCAAAAGGAAAAAGCACAGACCATGGTACTTGCACTTAGCTGCTTTTAGGCAGGATTCTTTTCTTCCTGGGGAAGAAAGTAAATAAAAATGATCTTGGGATCAGTTCTCATAGGCCTAGTCTTCTACCCTACACAAAGCAGAGCCCTAGTATCCACTGACATTCTGTAAATTTAATTCAGATAATATACTCTTAAATCTGTCCTCTGAACACACAATCTGAAAAAATAGACAAAACATACAAACCAGATTAATGAGAGCAGGTAGCTGAGCAAAAAAAGACAGATACTCATGAGTTATTTAAATGAAAGTAAAATGCAAATGCAATTACCATAAACAACTGAGAATAAACAACTAACTCAAAATGTGTGCATATCAAGTGGTGATAACAGGAGATCACCTAGTTTGACAGGCCTACTAATCTCACACAGTCTAATAAGGGCCTACTAATGCTCTAATGTCTACTAACTAGCACATCTTATTAGGAGGAAATACCACTCACTAATTCCTGAAATTCAGTCTTAAGTTTTTCCACAATTTATTCACAAATCTAATGCAAAGTGTATTTCAAGATTTGTGATTCTCAGAGACCAGACTGAATTCAAGGTTCTTAAGTGCTGACAGGCTCATAATGAATATCATTTAGATAGTTAGGATGAAATATAAAAACCACAGGCAAGAAATAGTTCTCACTCTTGAGATAACAGTGGGTATATTGACTATATCTATGTATATTAAGTGCTAACATCAGACATTAATTAACTTAAAGTCCTAAATAAGAAATTAAATATGAAATAAAAAAGAAAATCCATACTTATATATTCACTTATGAAATAAAAATGAAGCATATCCCACCTTCTTGTGGGTGAATATTAATTGACCTAAAATCAGGCCAACCACATACTTTTTACAATAAATTTTTAACTGACTTCCTCTCAACTGACCAACTAGATCAACTGATGGTCCCTATTTCCTTTGTAAAATATACGGAACGACTCAGAGCCAATGAATGCTCCTTGTAAGAAACCAGGGCACCATGTACTCACTAATCGTAAACTGTTTCCAAACCTGTTCATGCTAGTTTTATTTCTTATCTAATTAAATATCATATAAACCAGTGATAAACAAAAAAATGAAAGTTAGATAATATTTCCCTAAAAATTAAGCTGAGCACTGTAAAGGAGGCTTCTTAAAAACAAACTTGTTGAATTAATATGAGATAACTATGAAAGACTGGGAAGGGGAACCTTTCAGGATTGTGCACTGAAATGACTCACATGTGCCTAAATTGTTTCAACAGTTCTAGTAATCCCTTATAGACAGTTGTGGTTAGTACATTATGGATGTGGTTTATTCAAGAAAGAAATGGAACACACATCAGTGGAACCATTCTCAAAACAACCCTCACTGCATGTTTTAAAGCCTTGGGAAGTTTTTACAAAACACAATGCCAAGGGTGCACTTCAGACTAATTTGCTCCGAATTTTTAGGATCGATACCTGGATATAACAATTTTTTTTAAAGACAGGTAAGAGGCTGTATAATCACTTCTCTCATGATAATTTAATGTATTTAAGTATATACTTTTTTCTTCTAATGATTTCAAGCTTTAGTGACTGTTTCTAATTTGTAAATGCAATATGAAACTGATGATGTCAGATAAGAAATAGTCTACCAAACAACAACAACAAAAAAGTGTGTAACCAGATCTACTTTGGCCTAACAAGTACAATGAGTGGGGTTTCTTCTCACAAACATCTGCTGGTAAGATCTATCAGTTAAAGCAAAGTGAAGTTAAAACATCACTTCTGCAATTTCAGTGAAGTTCTTATGTTCTTCTTCTTCCTCTATCTATCCTGCTCTTTCTATAACATTGTGAGATTCTCAACTAAGTGTACACAGTCACATTCCAGGAGGGCACAGGGACAGGGAGTTTAAAAAGGTTGGGTAGAGAAGGCTGGTAGTACCTTGTTGTTGGTGGATGAGGGACTAGAAGCTGAGTTTCATTCATTGTGTGCATAGCAAAAATCTCTAATTTAGGAAACCAAACTCATTAGTGCACTATCTATTCATAAAAAACAACAACAACAAAAAAATATATATATATAATAGGTAACTCCTCTATACATAAAGCTATTCCAGGTGCTCTAACAACACACACACACACACACAAAAAAGGCAAAATATCATCTGAAAACAAGCCAATATATAAAACTGTATGGCAGATGCCTCTTACCAAGGAGCCATTCTAGCTGCTGAAAAGCATGCCTCCTGCACTCAGCACCACAAAAGGGTAACACACTTAATGAAAGTCACATTGATGTAGAGTATACTCCTCAATACCAAGTGGTTCGACTTTCAGTGGTAATCCTCTTCCTACTCATAAAATAATCTTGAATAACACCTTTAATTTAGAGTAACTGCATCTTTGATTTCCAAAGCACTGTGTAATAACATAGTCTTCAAATTCAACATCTGAAGAATGTTTGCCTCCTTGTACTAAATAAAATGAGTGTGACAGAAACCCTTCTATTGAAAATGAAGCCCTGAAACTTTCAAGCAGTTGCTCATCCTTAAGGGTTTTTATTTGAGCTGTCAAAACTATAGACAGTCTTTGAAATGAGTCCACTCTAAGAATGAAGAAAAATGTGCAGTGCAGCCTGCTGTAAAGATTAAGTACTTCTTGCTGCAAATAAGTTTCCCTCCAGTAAACAACAAATAAGGCCAGACAAAACAAGGTTCTACCCTGTCCAAATTCTAATGACTATCAAGTGAGAATAAAGGGATTCACTGGGTCATATACCATAGCTTATGTTCCATAGTTTATATTTCCTTCTAAATTTACCAATTGGTTTTGTGACACAAATTACTATTTGGTTTAACAAAAGAACTCAATAAAATTTAATAAAATATTAAGAATTTAGACACAGTCATCATGATTATGTAAATTACCAAACATATTACATGAAATATTTTACGTTGACTCTGAAGTTAAAAACTGAGTTAGAGTACATACTTTAAACTTATTAGACAGATAAGCAAGGCTGGATACAGTTAAATAATATTTTTAATAATCTCAGGGCAGTTGTTTAGAGGAACACCTCTTTCCAAAGAAAAAAAAGTGTAACCATTTTCCTCCACCCAATTCAACACCTCATCAAATTGAATATTTCAAGAAGAAAAATCTATTGTTTCATGTACTATGCCATTTCTGGATGAAGTAACTAACAATTTTTCAATGCAATCAGAATTAATAATTTCACTCTTAATACAAAAAAAAAAAAATCACTGTTAAAATTACCTGGAAAAAAAAATATCACCAAGACAATGTTTTTTTATGGATCTATATCTTGATGGAATAGCAATGAAGGGGTATCAAGATACAAATGTATGTGTTATTGATAATACACTTAAATAAAACAAGGCAAACATAATAAAGCTGCTTCTAGAAAATATTAGTAAACTATGGTGGTATTTCAAGCACAAATAAGAGAAACGTAAAGAAGATAACAGAAAACAATTATCATCCTCTACTGAACACTTGCTATCAGGCCTTATTTAATGTAAAGACTAAAATATTGTATTACTTAATCACTTTTTTAAAAGCTTCTTAGGGGACTTCTGTTTCCAGGAAGAAAGAATAGACATACTTTTCCCTATCACTCATACAAAATACAAATAAAAACCCTGAACATTATAGATAAAACAAACATAAATAGAAGGCAGACCATCTAGGAACTATGAACTCAAAAAATGAAATAGTGGTGAGCCTTCTAGGATTTTGTTTTTGGTGTTTTTTGCCTCATATATCTCATAGTGTAAGCTGAAGCTTGGAAATGCCAATACCAGATATCAAAAATGCCCCAAGAAAAGTTGGCTCTGTTTAATTAAAAATCAGGAAAGAGTCAAACTAGCAAGATAAACAACTTACAAACACCAGAGAAAAAATTGGACGCTGCCCATTTGCCCATCAGCAAGATGAGTAGGAGCCTAGACTTGCACCCTCACTCGCCCCACCTCCACATCCAGCTGGCACCAGAGAAGCCTCAGTGCAGATTCTGGACCATCAGCTCCACTGGGAATAAAAGACTCCTCCCTCTAACGTGTCAGTGAACACCATGTGGGAGCCTCAACTTCCACCCTCACAGGGCAGTAACAGGTACATCTTACCTCTACCCTTCGAGGTGGCCCAACAAAAGGCATTGGGAAGAATCTGCTCAGTGGTAACAAGGCCACTTCACTCCCCACCTTGTCAGTGGAAGCCATGAGAAAAGCAGTATTACAAGACTAATTCTCCTCCCCAGCCAGTGCAGTACTACCTGAGGCCTGGAGAGAGTCAGAACCCCTACTCAGCACTAACAAAGAGACCATCTTCCCTCCGGGTGACAACTGAGGTTAAGCAAGAAATCAGGACTTCTACCCCAATGTGGCAATCCCTTTCTCTTGCTAGAGAGCTGTCAGAAGAAGCCAGCTAAAAAGAGAAGGTATGCATAAGATTCTCCAGAGTCTCAAAACATAATAGCTAAAATATCCAGGTTTCAATCAAATATCATACTTCATACCAAGAACCAGAAATTTTCAACTTGAATGAAAAAAGGCAATCAATAGTCACCAACATTATGTCTAATAGACACATTAGAATTATATGAAAAAGATTTTAAAGTGTCCACCATAAGAGTGCTGCAGCAAGCAATTACAAAAAGGGTTAAAACCACAGAAAACACGGGAACTCACAGTAAAGAAAGAAGTCATGGCAAATTAATAGAAGATATAAAGAAGAGCTAAGAGAAAATTTTAGAATTCAGTAACAAAAATTTAATCAGAAATTTACAGAAAGTTAGTAAAATTAAAGAAGACAGTAATAAATGTAAAGACATTCCATGTTTATGGAAGAATTAATATTGCTAAGATTTTCACACTACCCAAATAGGTCTCTTGGTTCAACAAAAGCCTGATCAGAATCCCAATGGCATATTTTGCAGATCTAGAAAAACTCACCCTAAAATTGATGAAATCTCAAGGGACTCTAAATAGCCAAAACAGTTTTGAAAAAATATACAATAAAGTTGGAAGACTGACATTTCCTGATTTAAAACATATTACAAAGCTACAGTACTCAAAACAATATGGTACTGGCATAAGAACAGAGACCAATGGAATAAAATAATAATGAGCCTAGAAGTAAACCCTTGTGTGTATGGTAAAATGATTTTTGACAAGGATGTCAAGGCCACTAAATGGGAAAATGACAGTCTCTTCAACAAATAATACTGAGAAAACTGGATATTCACATGCAAAATAATGAAGCTGTACCCTTACCGTTCATCACATATAAAAATTAACTCAAATAAATTAAGGCCTAAACATAAGACCTAAAACTGTATAACTCCTAGAACAAAATAGAAGGGAAAAGATTCATGACACTGAATTTCGAAATGATCTCTTGAAAGTGACACCAAAAGCACAGTTCAAATGGGCTACATTAAACTAAAAAACTTTTGTATACCAAAGAACACAAATCAACAGAGTGAGCAGGCAATTTATAAAATGAAAGAAAATATTTACAAAGCATATATCTGATAAGGGGTTAATATCCAGCATATATAAATAACTGCTACAACTCAACAAGAAATCAAATAACCAGATTTAAAATGGGCAAAGGATTTCAACAGTCATTTCTCCAAAGATGATATACAAATGACCAAAAAGCATATGAAAATATATTCAACATCATTATCAGGAAAATACAAATCAAAACTACAATGCAAAACCTCACAACCATTAGGATGGATACTATCAAAAGACCAGAAAAAAACAAGTGTTGGAGAGATGTAGAGAAATTCAAATCCATGTGTACTGCTGGTGGGATTATAAAATGACGCAGCTGCTACTGAAAGAGTATGGAAGATCCGTAAAAAATTAAAATTGTAATTATTATTTTATACTATATGATCCAGTAATATGACTTCTGGGTGCATTCCCTAAAGAATTGATAGCAGGGCTTCATATCACACAAATACATAGCAGCAGTATTCATAATAGTCAAGAGGTAGGAACAACTCAAAAGTCCATCAACAGATGAATGGATAAACACATGTGGTGAATACTTGTGCATACAATAGAAAATTATTCAACGTCAAAATAAAAGGAAATCCTGTCCTGTGCTACAATATAGATGGACCTAGAAGCTATTATGTTTAGTGAAAAGACAATGTCATAAAAAGACAATGCATGATTTGCATTTTTCTGGTAATTAATGATGGTGAAAATCTTTTCATATGCATTTTGGCATTTCTATATCCCCTTTGGAGAAATGTCCACTCAAACCTTTTGCCCACTTTTTATTCTCTATTTAATTTCTTGTTTTTTAGTTGGAGGTTATTTATATATTCTGGATATTAACACCTTACAAATAGAGATTAATGGCATGTACAAAGTGTCAAATTCATAAAACAGAAAGTAGAATAGTGGTTACCAGAAACTGGGAGAAGGGAAAAGAGGACTTGTTTCATGGGTATGAGGTTTCAGATTTGCAAGATGAAAAAGTTCAGGAGATCTGTTTTGCAACTCTATATAGTTGACCCTTGAACAATGTGGGTTTGAATTGCACAGGTCCACTTAGACACAGATTTTTTCAGTTGACCTAGGCAATTCAATCATCCTGTGCAATTCAAACCTGAGTTGTTTAAGGGTCAAATGATGCTGAGAATCCAGGTATGTGGAGGGTGGACTTAACTGTATGCAAATTTTCCATTATGTGGGTGGTTGATGCCCCTAAAGCTCCACACTATGTACTTTACACTTAAAAACAACTAAGATGGTAAGTTTCATATAATGTGCTTTCATCACAATAAACATATTTTTTTTTCTTTTCTCTTTTTACCATTGTGAACCTAGCCAGGGGTTTGTCAATTGTATTAATTTTTTTGAAGAACCAGCTCTTTGTTGCATTAATATTTTCTATGTTTTTGTTGTTGTTCTCTATTTCACTTAGTTCTACTCTAATTTTTATTATTTTCTTCCCTCTGCTGACTTTGGGTTTCATTTGTTCTTCTTTTTCTAGTTCTTTAAGATGTAGTGTTAGGTTGTTTGAGATTTTTCTTGTTTCTTGAGATAGACCTATAATAATATAAATTTCCCTCTTATTATTGCTTTCACTGCATCAGAGTAATTTTGATACAATGTGTTTTCATGCTCACCTGTTTCTATGCATTTTTTTTATCTCTTCTTGTATTACTTCTTTGATCCAGTCATTGTTTAATACCATGTTGGTTAATCTCCATGTCTATGTGGCTTATCCTGCTTTCTGTTTGCAGTTGATCTCCAATTTCAAGGCTTTGTGTTCAGAACATACACTTGGTTGATTCCAATCTTCTTAAATTTGCTGAGGCTGGTTTTGTGTCATAAATAATTGTTTTAATAGAAAAAAATAACTCAATGGGTGAATTCAAAATCAAGCAGAGTTAAAGAGGAGAAAATCCAGAAATTTTAAGATAGAATAATTAAAATTACTCAGTCTAAGCAAAAAAAAAAGAAAATATGGACTGAGGGGAACTAAAAAAGAACAAAGCATCAGGGACCTGTGGACTATAACAAAAGATCTAATATTTGTGTCTCCAGATCCCAGAAGAGGAGAGAAAGGCTAAAAAGTACATGATAAAATTTCCTAATTTGGCAAAAGATACAAACCTCCAGATTAAAGAAGCTGTGAGAAGCCCAAGGAGAATAAGTCCAAAGCTATCAACAATAAGACATATCATGGTAAAAGTTTTGAGAACTAAAGATAGGAAAAAAAAAATCTAGAAGTAACTATAGATAGAAACAATGCATGACCTATACAGGAAAGAATGAGAGTGGACTGGTAAATTTTGTATACACAATGTCATAAAATACCTTGAGCAGCAGCTAAAACTGATGTGTGAAAATAGACACTCAAAAACACTATAGATAAATTTTTTTTTTAAATAGAGAAAATTCTAGAAAAGTACCTACAGGAAAGAAAGAAAAATATAAAATATAGAAATACAAAACAAAACATAACTGGCAAATGTAAGGCCTAATATATCAATAACTACAAGTAAATAATTTAAATATACCAATTAAAAGACAAATATAAATAGAAAAATATGCTCCAACCAAATGCTACCCACAAAATACTAATTTTAAGTATAATGCAGAAAGTAATAATATGAAAAAGATTTAACAAATAACGTGCAGAAAAAAAAGCCGGGTGGGTGGGAGGGGGGACTGGGATGGCTCAGCCAGTTAAGCACTCACTTTTTAGCCCTGGGGACCAAGAATAGAGTCCCAGCCCCAGACCATGAGGACCCATATGCTGAACTGGGGTGTACTTCCCACGTGAAAAGCCGCCAGTTCCGTTCTTGCCGGGGCGAGCTTTCCATGGATGGGAGGTCCCTGGTTCATCCCCTAGCTTGTGGGGACATGCCTCCCATGTGGGAAGCCCCCGGCCCAGTTACTGCCCTTTTGCGGCCCCCTCCCACCTGTGTGGAACAAAACCATGTCAAAAACTGATGACATACAACTATGGAGACTGCTCTGGGCTCTCCCCCCTTCTCTTTCTCTCTGTCAAAAACAATAAAATAAATCTTTTAAAAAAATAACAGTGGCTATATTAATATCAGTTAAAACAGACTGTGGAGCACACAATATTACTAAAGACAGGAAAATAGCACAATAGAGTCAATCTACAAAGAAAACATAGTAACTCCAAATACATATGCACCAAACAGTAGAGCTAAAAATATCTGAAGCAAAAACCAACAAAACTGTAAGAAGGAAAAGTCAAATTCTCAATTATAATTGGAGATTTGAGCACTCCTCTATCAACAACTGATAGAACTAAACAGGCAAGCCTCAGAGATGGAGAACTCAACAACAACATCAACTACCAGGATCTACTTGACATATACAGAGCATTCTACTCAAGCAGGATACACATTCTTTCCAAGTGCCCACATAGACTATACCAAAACAGATCATATAATGGGCCAGAAAACCACCTCAGCAAATTTAAAAGATTTCACATCCTACACAGTGTTCTCTGACAATAATGAGATCAAACTAGAAAATGATAAAAATAACAGAAAAATTGTCTAAACACTTGGAAACAATACTATTGAAGCACTAAATAATCCATGCACCAAATAAAAAGTATCAAAGGAAATTAAAAAATACACTGAACTGAACAAAAATGAAAATAGAACGTATCAAAATTTGCAGGACTCATAAAGCAGTGCTGAGAGGAAAGATTACAGCACTAACCACATTAGAAAAAAGGAAAATTTGCACACCAATAGTCTACCCTATTGTTTCAAGAACCTAGAAAAGAAAAAAAAAATAAACCTAAATCAGCAGAAGAAAAAAGGAAATAAAGATAGTAGGGAAAAAAAATGAAGTTGAGAACAAGAACAACACAGAAAAGTATTGAAACAAGATTGGTTCTTTGAAAAGATCAATAAAACTGACAAATCTCTAGCAAGACTGACACAGAAGACTGAAGACATTAATTACCAACAGCAGGCATGAATCAGAGGGTATC
The DNA here is from genome assembly GCA_004027555.1 of Craseonycteris thonglongyai. Classification (NCBI taxonomy): domain Eukaryota; kingdom Metazoa; phylum Chordata; class Mammalia; order Chiroptera; family Craseonycteridae; genus Craseonycteris; species Craseonycteris thonglongyai. Next base: position 48,833 of record PVKE010003392.1, on the reverse strand, counting down.
ACTGTGCCTACATCAAAAGGATAATAAGGAATGCTATGAACAATTCTACATACTTAAGTTTGACAACTCAGATGAAATGGACCAATTCCTCAAAAACAAAACCTATGAGAACTAATCCAATATAAAAGAGATCCTTTTAATTGTCCAATAATTATTAAAGAAATCAATTTAATAATGTTAAAACTCCTAAAGAAGGAATTTCCAGGCCCAGATGGGTTTCACCAGAAAATTCTACACAAGATTTAAAGAACTAACACCAATTATATATAAAAACTCTTCTGGAAAATAGAAGATGAGCAACTATTTCAAATTCAGTTTATGAAACTAAAATCCTGATAACAGAACCTTTACCACAAAAATAAAATTATAGATCAGTATTTCCCAAGAATATAGATGAAAATCCCTTAACAAAATAGTACCAAAACAATTCAGCAATATATAAAAATAATTATACTCACCAAATGCAACTTATTCCATGGATGCAGGAATGATTCAATATTTGAAAATCAAGCAATATAATTTACCATTCTAACAAAGTTAATGAAGAAAAACCAAATGATAATATCAGGCATTGCAGAAAAAAAACACCAAAAAAGGTTTGACAAAATTCACCATCCATTCATTAAAAAAATAAGTAAATAAATAACCTTAGAAAACTAGGAATACAAAGAAACTTCCTCTGTTTGACAAAGAACATCTCAAAAACCCTACAGCTAATATTATACTAAATGATAAAAGGCTGAATGATGTTTTCCCCAAAATATAAGGAACAAGATAGTCACTCTAACCACTCTTATTCTATATGAAACTAGAAGTTCTAGTCAGTGCAACAAGGCAAGGAAAATAAAGTAAGAATTTACAACTCAGAAATTAAAAAATGAATCTGTTCCTATTTGCCTTTGACAATACCGTCCATAGAAAATACCAAGGAAACTACAAATAAGCCCCAAGAACTAATAAGCCCATTCATGAAAGTCACAGGATACCACCACCACCACAACAACAAAATGCTGTATTTCTATATACTAGTAATGTGTATGCAGAATTCAAATTAAAAGTGCATTGCTATTGTAATTGCTCAAAAAGTAAAATACTTAGTTATAAATCTAACAAAACATGTACAGGATTTGTATTCCAAAAACCACAAAATTATGACAACGTAAGTCAAAGAAAATCAAAATGAATGAAGACACACATCCTGCTCTGATAGAAAGACTTGACACAGTAAATTATAAAGTTCTCCCCAAATCAACATACTGCTTTAACGACGCAGTTCTTATTAAAATGCAAGAAAGATTTTTTTGGTAAACTTAGACAAGATAATTCTAAAAGTTATATGAAAAAGCAAAGGTAGTATTATAGCTAAATCAATTTTAAAATCGAATAAAATGGGAGGAATTAGTAAAAGTTATAAGAGCAGTTAAATGGAGAAAGTTTCTGAAACAAATGTTGCTTAACTAAACATACAAACACACACACACACAGACACAAACCTTAAGTTTCACACCTTATATGAAACTTATCTCTAAATGAATTATGGACTTAAATGTAATATAAAATTATCAAATATTTAGAACAAAAAAGTAAGATGAAATCTTCAAGATTAATGGGTAAGCAAAGAGTTCTTAAATGGAACAATAAAAACAAGGCATATAAAGAAAAAATGTAGAAGCTGCACTACATCAAAATTAAATTTTTTTGCTTTGTGAGAAAAGGACAAAAAGACAAGTTACAAAATGGAAAAAAATATTTGCAAACCACAGATTAGTATCGAGGCTATATTAAGAACTTCTAAAAACTCAACTGTAAAAGTAAAAATTCAATTAGAAAGTAGGCAAATGATATTCAATGAGTAAGAGATATTTAACAAAATATATTCAGGTGACACAGAAGCACATAAAAAGATGTTTAACATCACTGACTACTGGGAAGTGCAAATTAAAACCACAATGAAATATTACTATATACCAACAAAATGGCTTTAAAAACAAACAAAACAAACCAAAACAAACAAAAAAACAACAACAACAAAAATAAAACAGTAACACCACCAAATGCTGGTGAAAATCCAGAGAAATTGAATAACTCATGCACTACAATGATTGAGCCCCTATGGAAGATAGTTTGGTGGCTTCTTAAAAATTTAATATGCTACCCAAAAATTGTACGCCTGGGCAATTATCCCAGAGAAAATAAAACCTATGTCTACATCAAAACCTGTATACAGATGTTCATAGCACTTTTATTTAACAGAAAAAAATTGGAAACAACATAGATTTCCTTCAATAGGGGGATAATTAAACATACTATGCTGCATCCATACCAAGGACTTCTACGTAGAAATAAAAGGAACAACACACAACTTGGAAAAATCTCCAGAGAATCATGCTGGGTGAAAAAAGACAATCCCAAAAAGGTACAAAGTGTATGATTCCATTCATGTAAGATTCTTGAGATGACAAAATTTAAAAGTTAGAGGAAAAAATGACCGGTTGCCAGGAGTTAATGAGTTGGGATGTAGAGATGGGAGGAAAATGATTGGCTACAAAAGGCCAACAGGAAAGACCCTTTTGGTGATAAAATTGTACGTCAATGTCCTAGTTGTGATGTAGTTTTACAAGATGTTACCATAGGGGGAACTAGGTAAAAGGCACATGGTAACTGTATTATTTCTTATAACTGCATACAATTACCTCAAAATAAAAAGCTTAATTAAAAAAAAAAAGTGTATTAGGTGATAATTCTTCCAGTAGATGAGGAAACAATTTTATTAAGTTTCTATACATTGCCAAAGTCACATGCTGCTGATAAATTATAGAAGCAGAATTTAAACTCACATCTCTACCAGACTCATCCAAAAAGTTATAGATTCACTCAAAAGCATTTAGAGAATAGTTGAACATCTATTATGTGCCAGTATTAGAGATACAAAAAATGGACAATAGTTCTGTATCTCTAGGTTCTCATGGTGCTCTAGAGAAAACATATTGGTGAAAAATATACAACAAAATTCACTGTGTATATCGAAAAGCCCCATTCTAACACTGCTGAGGGACAGCATGTGACGGATCTTTGATGGCAGAGGGCACCCATTAACAAGTAGGGGACGAAGAGGCTCAGGCTGACCTTTTCACAGGATCACTCTGGCAGTGTCTTAGAGCAGCGGTCTCCAACCTTTTTGGCACCAGGGATCGGTTTCATTAAAGACAATTTTTCCACAGACAGTAAGTGGGGGAAGATTGTTTGGGGGTGATTCAAGTGCACTGCTTTATTGTGCACTTTATTTCTATTATTATTACACTGTAATATATCATAAAATAATTATCACCTGTTGCATCAAACTCATAATTTAAGTGGTACTCTTGGTGTTTATTGTCTTTCAAATGCACCTTTCCTTGCATTAGCAGTCTTAAGAGTCTTCTGCTGTCTCATTAGTGGACCTTCCCTCCTTTTCAAAGAAGCTCTCCAGTGACATTTCCTTTTTACTCATTTTGGCTAGTTTGTTTGTGAGCTTACACAAGAGGTGTGGATGGAAGTGGTAAATAAAAATAATGGGTGGGCCACACACAAACTAAAATAAGTGTTAGATTCTGATTTAAAGCCTGCCACCAGATGTAGCTGTACAAATGAAATACATCAACTCACTTGCCACTATAAAGCCTGTCACCAGATGCAGCTTAATTGTCACCTGCCACCACACTGATAGGTTTTTGAAATGAGTCTGCAAACAGTTGATTTATTATGGTCTCTGTGCAGGGAAACCTCTCTGCTAATGTTAATCTGTATTTGCAGCAGCTCCCCAGCGCTAGTATCACCACCTCAGCTCCACCGCAGATCATCAGACATTAGATTCTCATAAGGAGCACACAACCTAGATCCCTCGCATGTGCAGGTCAGAATAGAGTTCGTGCTCCTATAAGAACCGAACCTCAGCACTGATCTGACAGGAGGCGGAGCTCAGGCAGTAATGCCAGTGATGGGGAGCAGCTGTAAATACAAATGAAGCTGCCTTACTCACCTGCCATTCACCTCCTACTGTGTGGACCAGTACCATGCCTTAGTGTCATAAACAGCAGCATGAAGACAAATTAGGAGACTTCTCTAAAGGAAGAAGATGGTAAGAACAAAACTAAAGCAGGTCCTTTGGGAATGCACATAACCATTCGGACAGTGATGCCTTAATAATGGTGGGAAATGCAAGAGGAAGGAAATGTCTGGTTAAGGAGAAGAAATTAACTGATTTCAGAATGTTGCACTAAGGTATCTGTTGAATTTCAGGAGAGATATCTAATCAATTAAATATATGTCTCTACAACTCAAGAAAGGGATAACTCAAATAATTTTAAATAAAAATACAGAGGAATGTGCATGTATGTACAGTGATTTGAAGAGATGTTCAAATGAATGGAAGAATAGATGGATGGATGGATAGAAAGACAGACAGACAGACAGATGATAGATAGATAAAATTTGGAAACAAATCAGAATCCTGATGATCACAAAGAAATAATCCTCTGCTGTTCCAATGTTTTTAGTTATACATTACATGATTTAGTTTATCTTGCTCACTATTTAAGACCAATTATTTATAAATCATTTTCCTAAGTGTAAAGCTAGGAAGTGGCTGACTACTGAAGGTATAATGTAATATATTTTATTATACCTATAGACAAACTTCCCCCCAAAAATATCTTTCCAATTATTAAAAGTTTATATGATTGTTTGAAAATGGAGAGAAATGTTTCTTTTTTGTCTTTCTTAAAGCACTGGAAGAAATGCCAAAGTAACAACCCTTAAAAAAAAATGGCTTTGGGGGAGGGGAGAGATGGAAGAGAATGATTTAAATGTGTTTTTTAGGCACCTCTGTCCCTGAGGTACATTAAGACATTTTATCTTTCCTGGTGGAACTAAACTCATTTTGATGAATTTTGAGGGGGAAAAACAAAATCTCCAATATAAGTGTAAAAAATAAATCCTTGTGAAGAAACAAAAGAAAAAAAGGTCTGCTAAGAATCATGAAGATCTGTAACACTCTAAGACTGCCCCCACAAAAAAACAAAAAACAAATAAACAAACAAACAAAAAGACTGGGTTTTCTTTCTCATTTTCCCCCTATCTATCCCAATAAAATAAGATACTCTTTAGATAGCACTGGGGACTTACATGACTTAGCATTATATTGCACACATCTTGGTATATGAATGCATGCTCTCCTTGTTAGGTTGCTAATGAAACAACAACAGAATATGATCATTCAAAGGAAGCAGTCATTTTTATGTCCCCCTTCTTTTCCTTTTAATGAAGATCATTTCTCAAAAAATTTTTCCCTTTTAACATTAGTACTTGACTCTTATTCCTTAACTCTGAGTTTCAGGTTTCTATGGCAGAACATCAAGATGAAAGGACAAGTTAAGGAAGTGGAATATAGTTCTAATTTATCAAAATTTCTAACAGTAAATAAGGGTTTGCTCAAAGGAAAGTAACCCCCGGAGAAAAAAGTAAATCCCAAAACAAGATTACCTTTCCCAACCTGTAAACAAAGAGATAATTTTTTAATTATAATAGCTTTAACAGTTTATAACACAAATAGGTTTAAAATAGAGGAAAATTCTTTTAAGTAAAAATCTTGTATTTTCATTATGTGTAAAGAACAATTGCTGATATACAAACACAGCAGGAACAAACCTATACAGAAAGACAATGCAGAAAAAAATAAGCCCAAAGTGTACTAACTTCCTTTTTAAGCTAGAGGAACAGAGGAGGGATTTTTAAAATGTGTTTATACATACAATCATGAGAAGTATGAAGACAGTCATTATAGTTTTCCATCTTACCACATTATGATTCCATTCCCTAGGACCTTAGCTTAAATCTAGTCAATATGCCAATGTTTACAACAAGCAAGTCAAAGAAGGAAGGATTTCAAAAGGGAGGCATTTTAGAATCCTGGAAACCTTACTACTAACCATAAGAGTCAGTGACACATATGATTCAAGAATCAAAGAGATAGCCAACAGCTTCAGCTAAGAGGATTGTGATAGGAAGTATGCATTTCCCCCCAAAGACTAGTAATGATAGATTAAAACATAGAACTGTAACATCAAAATTTCAGCTGCAACCAAAATTTATTGCTTCCCTAAAATATAATACTCCCACCTCCCCCTGGACAGACAGTAAAGAGACAGTTTCATATGTGACCAGGCAAAATGATGGGAATTCTTTCTATACCCAAATAACATCGCAGAGCTCTTCTGTACAGAAATGAGCAGTCAGTCAATTAACAAAAGACAAAAAAACAGAAACTTCTGAGTAAACAAATTACAGGTAACAAAAAGTGATTGACAATTTGTTTCAGAACCAAAAATACATTGTATCATAATGAATATTCCTCTTGAAAATTCTCTATTCAAAAAGCAATTTATCCTGTCTTTCCTGTTAGTGCAGCTTCATTATTTTTCTTCTTTAAACTAAACAATGCCTCTGGAACAGGGTTTGAAGATTCCTTCCTCTTGGTTGGTGGCAATGTGGCAATGTCAGAATGCAAGCACAGTGCCTGTGTTTCATCCAGGAATCATTAAGCCAGAGGAAACACATTCACAAATAAAATTTCCAAGCTCATTTGCTTCCCCTAGTAGCCAGAGTAGCCCGACAAATGAGAAGACTGGAGGAGGTGGCAGGTTTCCCTTGAGAAAAGAAAACATATTGACTTACCTTCTCTGCATACTTGAACTTAACATAGAACCAGCTTGACTTGATCATTGTCTCACCTCCTGCCCTCAGAGGAAAAGAAGATGAAAAAAAGAAAAAGAGGGGGGAAAAGTATGATGCTGAAGAAAAATTGGTGTTTCAACAAAGGCTTCTTTCAGATGCTGAGCTTTCCAAAGGATGATGTGTATTCAAAGATAGGTAGGAGGGGGTAAGAGGAAAAGAAATCGGAACAGGCACTATTGGCAACCTGGCCCCCTTCCCCTTTAGGTTCCTGTACATGTCCCCTTAGCGCCTAAAACACTGTGTGCAATCTTGCTCCGGAAACCGCACTCCACAGCTGCCCTGCTGAGCTGAGCTGCCCGCCTCTGCCTCCCTCCTGCTCCCTCTGAGTTGTTCTCTTGGCTGGCTGACAAGAGAATTCCTCAAATGGACTTTAGCTGCCTTCATCACAAACGGCACATGTCAGTAAAGGCAGGAGGCAGGCCATGGCCCTGGGACCCTCCCAGGACAACCTCCTCCTCCCATCCTTACCACCCTGGGACGGATAATGAATTCCAGCACTCCCCCTCAGGACACAGATTAACACCTGGCCAAACATTATTCTGACAAGAGCCTGTGTCTAGAAAAAGGACTTGGCCACAGCTACAGCTGTAACCCCGTGATCCTCCAAACAAGATCAGGAGCTGACCTTTCTCCACGCCTAAGGAAGATCACAAACACTAGAAATCAGTCCAGTCTCATTAGCAAAAAATGAGGAACACTCCACTGTCAATTCTCCAGCTGAAACAACATCTTTCACCCTCTCGCAGCCAGATAAAGAGAAACTGAAACAGTTTTCTCTTGCTATTATTACCTTTTATTTCTACTAGCTGCCAAAACAGCTTCTGGTATTCAGCCTCAGGAACTACCAGCTTGGAAAATGATTGACACTTCATACATACTTCTTTTTCAGAGTTGTAAAAACAGTGTTTTTATTTTTGTTTTACTGCTATTAATTATTCAACTGCTAAGATATCAATTAAAATTGTAAAACAGCATCAGAACCCATTTCACAATATGTAAAAAACAGTGGGAAAAAAGGGTTAAAATTTAAGAGCATGGCTTTAGCATATGTGAATGTGAGGGACCTATGCATTGTTGCATTAAGGATGGAATGCTAGAGACATTCAGGCATGTGGAAAACAGTGATTCTCAAATTATTTCATAGTATGATGGCACAGCTCTCATCACAACTTCCCACGTCCTTAGCCCCAAGTAATAAATGTTTATTTATCAAATACAAAATCATTAAGATTAATCGGATTTCACTAATCATCAGAGAAATGCAAATTGAAAGCATCATACCTGGTAGAATGGCTACTATCAAAAGTCAACCAGTAACAAGAGTCATTGAGGATGCACAGAAAGCAAACCCTCATTTATTATTGGTGGGACTACAAATTAGTGCAGCCACTATGGAAAACAGCATAAAGTTTCCTCAGAAAATTAAAAGTAGAATCACCATATGACCCAGCAATTCCACTTCTAGGAATTTACCTGATAAAAACAAAAATAATAATTTGAAAAGATATCTGCACCCCTATGTTCATTACAGCATTACTTACAATAGCCAAAATATGGAAGCAACCTAGGTCTCCGCTGATAGATGACTAGATAAAGAAGATGTGGTACGTATATTTTAATACAATGGAATATTAATGGACCATAAAAAAGAATGAAATCCTGCTGTTTGTGACACTATAGATGGATTTAAATGTTATTATACTAAGTGAAGTCAAACAGAGAAAGACAAATACTATATGATTTCACTTACATGTGGAATCTAAAAAACAAACAAACAAACAAACAAAACCTCATAGATACAAAGAATACAATGATAGTTGCTAAAAGGGAAGCAGTAGTAGAAGGGACAGAAAAGGGGAAGGAATTAAGAAGTACAACCTTCCAGGTATAAAATAAGTCATGGGGATGTAATGAACAGCTTAGAAATGTAATCAATAATATAGTTATAACTATGTACGGTGACAAACTTACTACAGTGATCACTTCACAGGGTACATAAATGTTGACTCACTATGTTGTACACTTGAAACTAATATTGTATGTCAGTTATAATTAAAAATAATTTTTATTGTTAAATTTATTGGGGTAACATTGTTTACTAAAAATTATGTGGTTTCCAGGTGTACAATTCTATAGTACATCGTCTATGTGTTGCATTATGTATTCACCACACAGAGTCAGTTTTCTTTCCATCACCATATATTTAACTGCCCTCCCTCTCTCTTCTCTACCACCCCCAGCCCACTGACCCTCACCCTCAGGAACCAGAAAACTACTGACTGAGTCCATGAGTTTTTGTTTCTTTGTTACTTTCATTTTATATTCCATATATGAATGAAGTTATATAATTCTTGTTTTCTTTCTGTCGTGCTTACAAAAATAAATTTTTAAATATTAAGATAAAAAAACAGGGGAAGCCGGGATGGCTCAGTGGGTTGAGCGCTCGCTTTGCAGCGCCGGGGACCGAGGATCGAGTCCCGGCCCCGGCCCGTGCGGAACCATGTGCTGAACTGGGAGCTCCCCCAGTTCGGTTCTCTCTCTGTCTTTCTCGCTCGCTCGCTCTCTCTCTCTCTCAAAAAAAAAAAAAAAAAAAAAAGATAAAAAAACAATTCACTGTGGCAGGTAAAAATAATTCACTGGATTTAAACGTAAACTATAGGTTGCTATAAATTATCCCTATCTGCAAAGAGAGGAGTAAAACAGATGAGTTTAAATGTCTGATATGATCAGCCTATATACCCTTCAAAATGGTTTGAATAGGGTTTGAAATATTTTACCACTCAGTTGCTTTGTCTCCACTATTATTCCTAAAATTTAATGGAGTGATGAAGCCAATATGCTGTTCAAATGAGCAAGTTTTAATGCCAATCAGAAGGGTCAAAGTCTACATGGGGATGCATAAGCCTTTTACATCTACAAACGACCTGGTGCACATGTGGAACACTACTTCTTTTCTCTACTTTTGTGTCATAGAAACACCAACCTTTCATCCCTATATAGACCCGTCACCTGAGGCTCAGTCAAGGTATTAGAGGGAATGACATTTGCTGAGGCCTAAAGGTCATTTATTTTATGTCTTTATGGAAAAGCTACTATTACTATCAGGTTAAATAATAGCTTTATTTTAGCATTCAAAGTTTTAGGCTGATTATTGCTGAGATGTTCTCCAAATACTCTATCCCTACATCGCAATAATGATAAACCTTCCCATAATGTTTTGAAAAAGTATTTCCTTTATGTCTGCCCTAACATTCTAATATTTCTTCAGCAAAGCAGCTACACAAATACCTAGTAAAAGTTCATCTTGAGATTGATAGCAAGTGTGTCAAAACACTTCTCCTAAGATCCATGTCCAATAAAGGATGTGAGTGGATTCTAATTTGAGTTAATAAGTGAGGATATAAACCACTTAGGAGGTGGGAAAAAGAGTCAATGGCTTTCACACCTCTATTCTGAATTCCTTGAATTCGTTCCAGCATCCAGGCGTTCTTCTTTCTAGAACACATTTATATTCCCTCATCACATCACCTAATTCATGTTATCTCATCCTTTACATTGGCACTTACTTGTCACTTCCTCCAAAGAAGTATTCCTTACCCTCATACCCAAGTCTGGTTCGGGTACCTCTTATAGCATACTGAAACTCTCACCTTCGTAGCACTTATCATATAAAACTCTCGTTACCTATTTACTTCTCCACAATTCCCTCTGAACTGGGAGCCTTTTGAGAGAAAGTCACCAATCTGCTCGATCAACAGAGCCCATGGCTCAGCACCATGCCTGGACACAGGTGATGCTCAGTATTAGATGGATGGATGGATGGATGGATGGATGGATGGATGGATGGATGGATGGATGGATGGATGGGAGGAAGGGAGGGAGGGTGGATGGGTGAATAGGTGAGTGGGTAGATGGGAGGAAAAGTTAGGTTATGTTGCAAGAATGGGATGACACAACACATGTAATGTTCTCAGCACATTTTCTCTAACACAGTTAAGTTCCTGATAAATGTTTAATATTATTGTAGCCCTGAGCGGAGAGAGTTTGGAGCCCTGCCACCAAGGGGACAAAGAAAGCAACTTAGTAAATGTGTGGGCAACACTGAAAAAGTCACCAGGTGTTGAGCCCCATGGATCTGTAACAACAGTCCCAACAGTGTTTTAATTCTCTCAAGTAGAACATAAAAAGCACAAGAGAGGGCAGACAACTGAAATGCTCCTGGGAAGAAATGGGCAAAAGGAAAAGAGCTTCACGGCCCTGAGAATGTTAGCTAGTGAGGGGACCGCATATATAAGGCAAACTGAGGAAGTAAAGAAGTGTGGTCTAAGAAAAGAGGGAGCTGTGAAGGGTTTCACAGGAAAGATGGAGTAGTGAGGCGAACGGTGACAGACAGGGTGACCACCAACCAGTTGTACTTACAGACATGATGGCAAAACAACCTCTCTTTAGGACAGATTATGGAAGACTATTGGTCAATTCATTAATTTAGGACTTTCCTCCTTTATCATAAATTCAAGTGCTCATGGAAAGGGCAAAAAGATACTACAAGATTCCAAAAAGAGTCAAGGAGTTAGACTCATTCACAGGCTTAGTGAATATTCTACCTGGAGAAGGACTTTAAAAGTTCATGAAAACTAGTAGTGTCTAACTCTCAAAATGAAGCTCCCTTTTAAATAAAAAGAAAAAAATTAATTCCCCATTTGATAATATATTGAATTTTAGCAGGTAGCTATTGATTGAAGAAACACAAAATAGAAGAACGTAACTTTTTTAAATAAATTTCTATTTTATTAACCATCTCTTTTAGAAACCCCTAAAAATAAGGTCTGCACAAAAGAGAAGCACATGTGACCTATGTAGTGTCCGGATAAACACGCAGTGCTCCCAGGCTGGGAACTGACCTGGATCAAAAACCAGGACAAAAGAAGTGAAGTCCCAAGAGGTGTGACTTCCCCAAAGTCTCACCGCTTGTGTTTGGATGACCTGGGTCTGCACCATTTCCTGGCTCCTTGGTCTAGCATCACGCTACTGCATGTAAGGGTATCTGGAGAATACTGGGAAGAATGTAGCTGAGTAATGAATTCAGAAAATGCAATTATGCTCATGGAATGGTGAGAATTAATTATAGAATACAAATTCTCTTAGAATCAAGGGGAGATCAAATAAAATAGCTATTTATCTCCCCCCCCCCACCACCAAAAAATCTAGTAAAGGTGTCCCAAAATTCACGCAAGAAGTAATTTGGATAGAAAACACAGGTTTATAATTAAAAATTGTATATTTTCATTGTCCAACAATGAAAACATGTTGTTCTTTTGTGTAGCACTCCATTTTTAATAACCCTGAACTGTCAGCTGTCACACTGTCTTTTTTTTTTTTCATTGGCAACACTTTACCGCACAAATGACGCAAAATTCAAATCTTGCGTGAATTTTGGGACACCCTTTATTTGCATGAATATGTGCTTGATGAGAGATATAGAAAGAGATGAAGCTCAATTAAGGAAGTAAAGTTTTGAATGTGTTTTGTTTGAAGCATCTGAAGAGAAAGATAAGAGCTGGTAGAGGCAGGGAGGAAAGGCTACTTCTGGGAGAGAGTGTAATATAACAGGCAGTATCGTACGTGCACTGGAGACAGGAGGACCTCAGCCCCAACATGCCAAATGCAGGGTGTAATTATAGTCACAAACTAGTCATACTTATCTTTCACTAACCTCAAGTTCCCCATCTGTGAAGTGAGGATAATCAAACCTATCCTAAGATGAGTATTCCTATGAAAATCTAATAGGCTCATTTAATTTGTAAAGCAGTTAACATAGCTCCAGGCTCACCATCTGAGCTTAAGAAAAGGTAAAGACAGTATCACCTTCAACTACATCACAACATCCTAGCCTTCATTTAGTAGCTACAGTCAGCTGGAAATACGACAGAAACATCACTGCTTAGACTTCAAGTCAAAAACCTCTCCTGCAATGACAGTCTTACTCCCCCTCTGGTTATATTCAAAGCCTGACCTGCCACAGGGAAGAAGGAAGAAGGCCAGAGGGACACTGCTAAGTCATCCAGCGCCTTGGTGACCATTCAGTGGTGAAAGTAAGTGCATGGCTCATGACTTGCAAGGCAGTCATTTCCAACAGAAGTGTGTTCCCTAATAAAACTATGACTGTTGTTTTATCTTTGATATTCACTGGAGAACTAAAAGTTCACAAAAACATACACAGACTATGAGACACTAACAACTGAACCCTTTTAATAACTAAAACCATAACTAAGACAGGCTACTGCAGCAACTCATTTTTGTCTCCTGGCATAACTCTTTCTCCTTCCAACTCCCACCGCGTTTTTTGGTTTTGTTTTAAACAGTTTACTATAGAAATGGGACAATCTGTGTGGAAGAATTGCTTCAGCTGCACTAAAGCTCTATATCCACTGCAGCTGCGCTTGGAACACAGCATCTGAACGCTTGTTAAGAGAGGCTGAAGAGGTATGATGGGCACTCAAGGACTTTCCCTTTTCTCAAGCCAACAGGGCTGATCACAGTTCCTACAAAGCCTTCAGAAAGATCCATTTACCTGTCAAATACTGCAGGACTCCTCCAGCCTTCCTAAGTGGTGTTTCCTTTGCTAGGAATAACTTTCCCTCTCCTCTCCAACTGTAACCCTGCCCAACCAACCACATGCATTTATGCACATGCTTGGCATGCAAACCACACACACACACACACACACACACATATCTACCTTTGCTTCATTCACAATTCTCATCTGGGACTTCCACTCTTAACAAAAGCTTCCCTTGACCCTCCAAGGAAGAATTTGCAAATTAAATTGCTCAGAAGTTTAGCTTACCAATAAAGCTTAAAATGACTTGAATGCAATTTTTTTAAAAAGAGAAACCAGCTGAATTATAAACAAAGATTTTTATCCTACACTCTGCTGTTCAGCAGAAAAGAAAGCTGCATGTTCCTTCCTACTCCTTACACTCCATGATAAATGTGCTCTTCCTGAAACCCTTAGGGGGCGGGAGAAGTGCACATCAGCTGAGCATTTCAGGAGGCAGAAATCATGCCTGTGTTATCTGCATCTGACCTCCATTCTGCTGCTAAGAAGCACAGGGCCTAGCAGGACAAGAGCCAGGGACCACTGCCAATAACAGACTCAAATGGCACCACTCCAAGCTAAGTAGTTTCCAGAGTCCTTGAGGGAACGAAGCCGAACTCCCATCTAGGATTCTCAAGGTGGGAGAAGGTCTCAATTAGACACCACGCCGTCCTGTATGGAGACTGCAGGAGGAGAAGAGCCCTCACAGGGTGGGCTGCAGGGCTCCATGCCCCTCTCTCAAGCCCACTCCTGGATGATTTACTCCCTGGTCATAATCATCATCTGAGCAAGTAAGCTCAAGCTATTACAGCACCAGCTACATGAACAGTGCCCTACCATGAGCTGAAATATAGCAAATAATGCTGGTTTTGAACCAATTACCTTCACACGAGTAGAGATAATCTTAAAAAAAATTTTTTTTAAGATTTATTTATTGTTTTTGACAGAGAGAGAGAGAGAGATACAGAGTCAGAGACAGAGAGAAGGGGGAGGGCCCAGAACTGTCTCCATAGATGCACATCATCGGTTTTTCCACATAGTTTCATTCCACAGGTGGGCGCAGGGCTATACAGGGCAGGAACTGGGCCGGGGTCTCGCCCCAGTGAGAACTGAACTGGGGGCACTCCCTAGTTCAGCATATGGGTCCACACAGGCCGGGGCCGGGATTCGATCCTCGGTCCCCAGGGCTGCAAAGTGAGCGCTTAACTCACTGAGCCATCCCAGTTTCCCCTAGAGATAATCTTTGATACTTAGAATTCCTTGAAGTTGCATGAATTGTTTTTTCCTCAGCAAAGTCACTATTTAAGACTGGGTTAAAGGCAGAAGAGGAAGAGCAACATAGCCTTACAACATGGGTGCTGTCTATACATGGAACATACAAGTTAAGGAGGATCATATTTACTCAGTTTTCTAGAATGAATTGTGTTCAGTTGGTTAAACTAGCTGAATATATTGACTCTGTCTGATATTAAGGGCCAGGGAAATTTAGGCTAAGAAAGCATACTGGAAGCTGTCCATATTTTCATTGCTATAAAGGGAAAAGGACACAGATGCACATAGAGAAGGAACAGGTATATATTGAAAGGAAATTATCAGAATGTACTGAGATTACAACTAAGAACAAGACTAATAAACATAAAGATATCTAAGCTTCCACATAATCACCTTGAGTATATCTAAAAAATGTTATCAAAAACACTCAGTACCAAGAGACAAAAACAGCATCTTTCTCTTTGACTTCAGAACTTGACAAAGAAGAAGGAAACTTTGACAAAAAATTCCACTCCATGGGATTTAATTAATTCCAATTATATTAGAGCACATTTTAGAGCAAGCTTGCCCAACCCTTAACTTTGGATATGACCCAGCAAAAAATTCATAAACTTTCTTTAAATGTTATGAGATGTTTTTTGCACTTTTATTTTTCTTTGTGGCTCATCAGCTATTGTTAGTGTTAGTATACTTTATGGGTAGCCCAAGACAATTCTTCCAATGTGGCCCAGGGAAGCCAAAATATTGACACTGGTAAGCATGCACAAAGTTAAAGATTTTACCATAAAAAGGAAGTATCTGACATAACAAAGAGATAACCACAGTACCTTCTAAGGAGTTAGCACACGCATGAAGAGCATTCACCATCCTCCATGAAGAGTACAAGAAGGATCACACATGCACACACAAAACAGAACAACCCCTTCCCATGATGTGGCAATCTGGTTGGGGAGACTGATGAGACACGTCAGAAATGACTTATGGTTTCCTATTACAAAGCCACAAATCCCAAAAGTGCAAGAAAATACACCACACACACACAGGAGCTGATGAGCATCTAGAAGGCAGTAAGAGAGGGGTTACAAGTACACGAGAAACACTCTGAAAAGGGAGCCTTGAAAAAAAACACAAAAGCTGATTTGATCAAGGAAAGAAGCAAGACATTCCAGGTAAACATAAAATACCAACAAAAGCCAAACATAAGAAAACCAAAATTGGCCTCTTTCCCATCAATATAAATTTCACTGATTAACTTTGCTTATGTTCACCTCACCTCTGCATCAAATGTCTTTGATAAATGACTAATATTAAAGTTTGGCATTGTGTCTTTATAAAAATATGTATGTATGCATATACATATTTCAATACAACTCTACTCATATACCTATTTCCTTAACACACAGAATTGCAATGATAAATGGCAGCCAAGTTATTTTAACCAGTTTTGCAATATGAATTCAGAATGATTATAATTACTACCGTTTCTCTTTTAAAATGAGGTTTTGTTCTTTAATATTCATTGACTACTAGCTTGCTTCCTTCACACACACATTATTTACCCTACAGTGGCTTGGTGCATCAATTATGGTAATAGTTTGTGAATAACATTCACATTATGGAAAAATCAGCCTGGTTACTTAACTCTCCCTCTGGAAAATTATCACAAACATATGTATCATCTGCCTCTACTTAGAGTACAGCAATTAGCAATTATAGTTGTCTATACTGCTTTAAAGCAAAGGGGGAAAATAGACCTGAAATGTCATCATTCCAAATGGCCTTAGGTTGTTTTCTAAAATTATTTTGCTTAAACTCTACTCGAAAAAGAGAAAATGCATTTTGACAAAATGAAATATCTTCACTAATAGAATGCAAGATATGAAAAAACAAACAAGGTATCTCTCAAATAACATCACCTATTGAACAATTCCGTCTTCATCCATATTAGACTAGAAATGAACAGGCTGGGGAAGGGAGGCCTAAATATAGTATGGCGAGGCCCGACAGACCCGGGCACAAACCCGTCTTCCCTTCCCTACGTCAGTTAAACAGTTATCCACTGAGTGCCCACAACATATACCAGGCACATCACTTGGTTCTATAGGAACCTAAACGATTGACACAAAGTATTTTTTTCTCCAGAAGGTTACCTTGTGGTAAGGGAACCAGAAACCTAAATCAATACACTTCAGTAGAGAATATATAGTTTAATTTTTTTTTTTTGTAATGTGTTTTCTCCATTCTTTTTCTTTTTTATTTAAATTAATTTAGTTTTTATTGTTTTTGACAGAGAGACAGAGAGACAGAGAGACACAGAGAGAGAGAACTAAACTAGGGGAACTCCCCAGTTCAGCCCATGGGGCCGGGATTTGATCCTCGGTCCCCGGCGCTGCAAAGTGAGCGCTTAACCCACTGAGCCATCCCGGCTTCCCCTAAATTTTTTTAAGATATAAAAATAGTTCAAGGAAGAAAATTATTTCTGTTGTCAGGAAAGGAGGTAAGAGAGAACTTTACCAAGGCCTAAACTGCTGAGCTGCAGTGATGGAACGGCACTGGAGTTCATGACTCCCAACGAAGAGTAATCCTAGGTTATGACAAAGTCCAAGATGCAAACCTAGGAGGAAATGGAGGGGAGGCCCAGAGGGAGTATCACCAAAACCACGAGAGGTTGGTTTCCGATGGCTGTCTGCACAGATACTAAAATGTTCCCTGTTACTCCTTACTTAGCTTCTTTGACTCCTACTTTAGTACTACTCATTTGTAAAGTGAGGAAAACAGAATACTACCAAGAATTTTTGAAAGGGCTGTTAAGGTTATTTTCCAAGCAACTTGCATAGTTTTTGATACAGATAAGCTCCCAATAGCTTTTGAAATGTTAGTGTTTTACTGCAACCAAGAAAATGATTATTTGGAAAAAAGATACTGATACAAGAGTTTTAAAAAGGAGAAAGGTAAATATTAATAGAAGCATAGGAGAAGGAAGGGGGAAGAGACCATGAAACATCTTTTGTTTTCCCTCATTAAAAGTCTGATAATTTGAGCGTCTAGAATTTCAGGGGCAATAGGCAAAACGTGTGATGCCTGGCTATTAAGAGAAGGCCTGGAGTTCCCTGCATATAGGTGCAGTGTGGGGATCTACAATTTAGTCCAGGATAGCCCCAGTTTACATAGCACAGAGGCATCTAGGATATGGGTCCTCTCCAAATGTCATTTCTCACAGTGTGTACCCCAGCCTACCGCTTCCTAACACCAAAGAGACGCAGGCTACCAAAAAGCAATCCAGTCACACTAACTAACTGTAGATGACCAATTATTCTTCCAGAAATTTCTGGCAGAAGCTCTACTGCAATGTTCTCCAAGTGTGGGCCCCCAAGCAGCAGCATCAGCATCGCCTGAGAATTTGCTAGAAGTGTAAATTCTCAGGCCCTGCAGCCCTACTAAATCAGAAACCTTGGGTGGGTGGGGTGAGGCCCAGTATTCATGCAGAGAACGTTCTAGATGATTCTGATTCAGGTTAAAGTTTGAGAAATAGTGTAATCTCCTAGTTATACAATGAGGGAAACCAAGGCCCAAAGAGAAGGTCACAGAGCAATTAGATTTCTGAGCCAAAGTCTCCAATTCCTAGCCCTTCATTTTCTTCTCTGCACAACACTGCCTATGTAGACACCTAAGCAAGAGATGTGTCCCGGCTAAATGCTTGTATCTATGCCTCTCTGCCCCAATATGGCCCCAACTTGGCTCCAGTAATAGTGTTTTTCTGGCAAACAGGGCACACGAGAAAGAAGCCAAAGAGCCCGTGGCTTAGTTACCATTGGACGGCACCAAACACAAGCACTGATTCATCTTCTACAACAGAGGTCCAGAACCTCTCTCAGTAAAGTTAGAAAACACATCAGGCTTTGCTGGCCATACAATCTCTGTTATGGTTATTCAGTTCCACATTATAGCTCAGAAGCAGCCACAGAAAATATATAAACAAAGGAATGTAGCTGTTCCAAATAAAACTTCGTTACAAATCAGACTCCAGGTCGGGTTGGCCAGTAGGCTGTGGTGTGCTGACTCCTTTTGAGGCACAGAATCGATGTTCAATAAATTCCTAGTTGAAAGACTAGGTACATAAATGAAAGAGTGGGTACTCACTGCTGCTGCTTCCTCCCTTCATCAATACCTAGTCCGTCACTTTTCTTTCAGCACCATTACATGCGCTCACTTGCAGAGGCTACTCCCACAGAAATGACGGACTGAGGGGGCTGAAACCCAGCCGCACCTGCCAGGCCGTGCACCGTTAACACAGAGGAGACTTCTGTGACATGCACAACGCAGAGGCTGCTTGCCACACTACATGCCCTTGGAATTGAACCGAGGGAGAGCTGTTTTCTAATTTGTACACAAACATCCTCTGTCTCCTACTTGTCTTTTCACTCTTCATCTAGACCCCATGACACCCAGTAACAATTATTAGACACGTCTACTGGTAGTTCTCCAAACCAGAAAGTCTCCACATGATTTTGATTAGGAATCCTTATGAGAATTAAAAAAAAAGTTTTTGAGCATATTACCCAGGTATGTATTAATAACTATCTATATGGTACTGATGGACTGTGAATATTCCAAAACATTAAAAAAAACTGAGTATAAAGGTGATAAAGATAAAATGAACACAATTTTAAATGTTTTACCCAACATAATGGCATTAGCTAATATTGATATAAGATACAACTTCTACTTGGGACATTAATCATTAATGATCATGAATAAAAATGTAAGTTCACAATGTTTTTTGTAATTTCAATTTGCTGGCCAACTTATTAGATATGATTACACAGTTGCTGTTTGTAACTAGTGCCACGGTTGGTAAGATGCTCATAAAAAGCACGGACACATCGGCTCCACCACTTTCCTGTTCCCTGCGTGCATCTGTTTCCTCATCCCGCTGTTTCTTTAAAAAAACTTTTAAAAAAAACACTTGTCCTTTTTATGAGGATTAGTTTAAAGTAAATAATATAACCCAGTAACACACTTTATGAGCCACACAAATTGCAACATGTCCCACACCACAGTGAACCAAAAGCCACAGGAGTGTGTACTTTGTGAGGCCGCCAGTCTCCCTTCAGGACAACTGCACACCGCACAGGACATGGGGCTGACTGTCCCCCAGACTGTGCGATGACGTCCTGTCAACTCAGATATAAGTATCAGTAACGTCCAATGTGTCTTCCTGAAAATAACAACATATCTAAACATAATTTCCACTATTTTGTCCTGTGTTCCAATGGATTATTCAAACATCCTGTGTGTGTGTAGTGGGCAAGGGGGACTGGGAGGCACACATCCCACCTTAGAGAAATCCACGCTAGATCAGTGCTTCTCCACTGCAGGGACTTTGGCCATAAAATCAATGTAGTGGGTAAGAACGATCGCAGGTGTGTGTGTGTGTGTGTGTGAGAGAGAGAGAGAGAGAGAATGGAAAAGAATGGAAAAGGAAATAGTATGATATACTACACTAAGAGTGTGTGATAACAATAAAACTTTATTTCACTTTTTATATGTCTGTGTGAGCATGGATGTGTATATGCATTTCTGCACATCCTATGAGAGTATGTACACTTGACAGTGATTTAAAACTTTTCAAAAGCCATATTCTAGACACAGAATGTGCAAATGCCTTAGGATGAGATGCCAGTGAAAACATTAGGTGAATAAAAGGAGAGAAGGCAAAGAAGCAGCTGTGATGTTTTGGAAAGGCCACTAGGCTTAAATTAGATTTGCATCTGAATGCCAGTTCTACACTTTCCAGGTGTGTAAATAGGGAATCCACAACCTCAAGCCTCTGCTTTCTTTACCTAAAGGTGGAGATGACACCTAACTCATGAGGTTGTTAGGAGACCTGCTGGAAATCATGGAAGTAACTGGAGAGTGCCCATGTAAGAGGATGATTTCCTCTTAAGCCCCTGACATACAAACATCTCAGACATGTCAAGTGTTTCTTAAACCATTGTAAACATTGATGTCTCTAAGACGCGTGCAGATTTCATTTGCTTTGAGTTACAATGCAAATATTATCAAGAAATTATTATATATATTCAATATTAAAGTATGAACTGTAGAACTAACCCCTTTAAGATGTCTTTTGAATTTTTACAGGAGTGACACTGAAAGTCAAATGAGATATTGAAGTGAAAACAAAGAATCTGATATTCAACAAATTCGTATGGCTGACTATTCAACAGAAGGTTCAAATTTAAGGGAAGGTAGCCCTGTCCAATGTAATGTTCACAAATGTGCAAGACCTATATCTATATCAAGAAGTGATGATTGTGATTCAGGAGAGAAAGAATGGAATTGGGAAGAAAAAGAAACTATTCCAAATATAAAACCATTTACCCAAATTGCTTCTATAAACATTTCAGTTTTGTGAAGAATAGGGGCAAATCCTACGCCTTTTAGTGTTTTGAAACAAGTGCTAAATGATGATTTTTTAAAAAATAACTGTAGAAACAAATACAGGGTCCAGCAGAAATAACAACCTTTTTTAAGTAATATAGTGTGCTTGAGTATGATATTGCTATGCTACAGAATTGCATGCTTATGATTTTGTAGTAAAAGATTTGATACAGATTACCAGCTCACAAATAAGAGGCATTACTTCTGCCAAATCCTATAGATATGCAAGTCAAAAGAAAAAGATCCAGAACTCGAAAAAGGACAAGGAGTGGTTTCCAGTAACAAGTGATGAAATGAAAGAATATTTTGCATTACATGTCATAATGTCACAAGTACAAAAATCTAAAATAGATATGTACTGGTCAGAAAGAGCAGCAATACTAGAGACCCTGATATTTTCAAAAACTGTTATGCCTCACAAATGTTTCTTGGCTGTTATATTGTCTTCACTTTGTGGATAATGAAACTACCGCATTTTCCGGCGTATAAGACGACCCCCTAATTTTACAGTTAAAACATAGGTTTAGGCCTATATTTGCTGTATAAGACTACCCCGAGGCTGTAGTCTTATACAGCGAATATAGGCCTAAACCTATCTATATGAGGCTGTAGTCTTATACAGCGAATATAGGCCTAAACCTATCTATATGAGGCTGTAGTCTTATACAGCGAATATAGGTCTAAACCTATGTTTTAACTGTAAAATTAGGGGGTCGTCTTATACGCCCGGTCATCTTATACGCTGGAAAATACGGTATGTAAGAAGACCGAATGCAATAAGTGTGAAGTATATTCGACTATTTGAAAAATAAGCTTGAACAATTATACATTCCAGATGAAGATGTCTCCCTAGATGAGTCACTGGTGAAATTCAAAGGACGGCTGGGGTACATGCAATTTATAGCTACCAAACATGCCAGATCTGGAGTCAAAGTTTACAAGTTATATGAATCCCATCCTGGATATTGCACCCGCAAATTTTCAGATGAAAAATAATTAGCATTTTTTGCTCGTATAGAATTTTATTTAATTCATATGTCAAGGGGTTAAAGTACAGAAGAACAGCACCTTGTTAAGCTTAAACACGACACAAACCACAGAGGAAAGGTCAGCATAAGAGAAAGTACTGTGCAGAGTGTAGTGTATTTTTACAGCAAGCCCGTTAGTAGCATAAGAGATGATGTTCTGTAAAGGAAGACAGATGCTGAGAAACCTACAATGGTACCCTCCCTCCAGCACTCGTCCATAGCCTTGAGGATACAGAAGATAAGAGCAAAAGAAGCAAAGGAATGAAATAGAGTTAAAAAAAAAATTCTTATCTCAAGCTTCCTATAGGACAGCCTTCATTATTCATGAAGACAACCTAAGAAATGTGTAAGCTATATGCAAAATATATTTACTTGAAAATCCAGGAAAATCCATATGGCATTACAGAACAGTTACACATGGACGTGTGTGGGAGCTCCACTTAAGAGTTGTACCGGGGGAAGCCGGGATGGCTCAGTGGGTTAAGCGCTCACTTTGGAGCCCTGGGGACCAGTCCCGGCCCCGGCCCATTCGGACCCATGTGCTGAACTGGTTCAGTTCTCTGAGCTCTGTCTGTCTGTCTGCCTCTCTCTCTGTCAAAAACAATAAGTAAATTAAAAAAAAAAAAAAGAGTTGTCCCAGCCATCACAATGGATTCTTACAAATAACTTCCAAAACCCACCCAGTTTATCCAAAAGTTAGATGAGCTTTAATAGTCCTAAAATAATATAATCCAAAATATAAAACCCTTGTTCGATGCATACTTAGGACCACAAATGACACTAATGATTGAACTTGGAGCACTTAATTTTCTCAAATAGTCCAACAGGAGCACATCTAGACCTGGTTGCCACTGACCATCCTTGCGACCTTGAATAAAATAAAACCCCTCTCAGCTTCTTTTCCCATCTAGAATATAAAGAAGTTGTCCAAAAATAGGAATTAATCTGGAAGGCCAGTTTTATTTGGCAGCACGTTACTTTTTTTTTTTTTTTTTTACGGTTTTGAGAAGAAAGAAGCACTTTGCAAGTGTACAATCATCCCTACCTCTTCATTACATCATAAAGGAATGTTATCTGCCCAGGGGCTCCTCATCCAGCTCTAAAATTCTACCTGCAATGGGAAAAATGAAGGTAAAAGAAAGAGGAAGGGTGTAGTAAAGTAGTTCCAACTTTAAAAACTTTCATTTTATTAAGAATACTGTCTAATTATTCTTAAGAATACACCAACAAATCAGCAGAGGTTCTGGATTTGCTGACTCCTTCTATGAAAAAGCTATCAGAAGGAAGCAGCAGCAAATGCAGAGCAGACGCTGACACAATCGTGTGTTATAGACACAGGGCCCTTGGGCTCCAGCAGGCACAGACTAAATCCTTCAAGCATGATGGCCTGTGAGAGAGATATATGCCACCAGAGATCAAGGGGCAGGCCAACTCGTGACTCCAAAGCAGTAACTCAGGAGTCCTAACAATTCCTGTTACAGGGCACAAGTCTTTACAAGATACTTATATAATGTCATTCAGGCCCCTCTTTAGCAAATGACCTAAAGTGAAAAGCTCCCAAAAGCTACTGGAAGAATAGAGATCAAGTACGCATTTCTATGAAAAAGAAATTCCACACAATAGAAATTCTAATAACTATACACACCAAGAATTCTAATACCTCTACCTGCAGTTCCCACCTCAGGCTGGCTACCCTTCCAGTGACTGGGAGCTGACCAGAAGGCGGGTCCCCCAGATGTTGAAGAGCATTCCAGCTGCTGAACACAACCTGTTTGCAAGTTTCTAATCAACCACGAGAATAAAAATTCAGATCTTCAGAAAAACAGACCTTAAACTTCCTCTTGACTGCTGCTAGTGGTTTCTTTCATCTTTTAAGTTCTTCAGCTTAATACAGCAGCTGCCATCAAGAGTGTTTATATTATTGCTGAAGAAAGGAGGAAAGGAGGGAAAAACAGCATACTAAACTCAAAAACATGAATTTTCACTCTGCTAGAATCCAGGCTAAAAGAAAAGAAAAACAAAACAACAACAACAAGAAAAATCAAGGACCGCAACTATAATGAGTGTCAGAAATAAAGAATCGCCTTCTGGAAGCAGGGGCTTGAGAAGGCACAAGACGTGTCCAACATGCCCAGGGCACTGCTTGCTGCTCCTCCAGGTCCAACACTAAGCACATTCCTTTCAGGACAAGACCTCTTAACAGAGCTATTCATCAAACAACACTAAGATATGTTTCATGTAAATGAAATACATGAACTCTTCATTAGAGAACGCCACTGATTCAGGAGAAGGAGGAGTGAAATTCAAGTGTAAATGTTTTCATAGTTATTAAACTTTAGAATAGAAAGATTTTTAATTCTTATCTAATGTGGCGATCCTCAAATTGCCCACCAAACTGCCCTTACTAGTAGATAAGAGTGAAGAAAAAACAAGAGGCTTCTTTCAGTGGTCTGCTGTTAGCACAGCACTTCATTCTGTGTGAGTGTTTTACATCTTTACCACCATGAGAATACACTGAAATTCCTCTTTAGGCTTTGATATATGTTTACTTAAGTATAAATTAGTATTTTTCCAAAATCACAGGTAAAATAGATCTGGAAGGAAAGCAGGAAGATACACCTGCTGGGTTTATACTGGGCCTCATGCAGCTGCTAGCACACCGCCACAGTGCCCGAGAAAACACACAACAGGGAACCATGATCTACCAAGGCGACCATTCTGATAAATGGGGAACTATGACCTAGAGAGGCAAAAACTCATGCCTGAGTTACATGAGTTGGATGCTAAAGCCAGTACTCTAGGTCCTAGTTAAAGTGCAATGTACTCTTCACTAACTTACAGTGCTTCTCTGGACTTAGGTTGTAAAATAGTACATAGAGGTAAATGAAAAAATTGGTTATTCCAGAATTAATCCCTTCCTTCTAAACTGTTTAAGTCTTGCTGATATTTGAGGGGGAGTCCTAGTAGTACATCTACTGTTGCCCATGAACTATCTCTATCTGGAGTCACATTAACACTTTCCTCGTCAGGGAAGCCGAGATGGCTCAGTGGGTTAATATCAATTTTCCAGATTGGGGGGCGGAGGCAGAATCCATCCAGCATATAAATAGCTAAAGTTAAGTTAAGTTATATTTTTCCTCTCTAAAATAATTAAACTGGGGAAAGCTGGGATGGCTCAGTGGGTTAAGCGCTCGCTTTGCACCCCAGAGCCCGAGGATCGAATCCCAGACCCATGCAGACCCATATGCTGAACTGGGGTGTGCCCCCAGTTCAGTTCTTGCCGGGGCCTATGCGGGAGGCTCCCAGCCCAGTTCCTGCCCTGTGCAGCCCTGTGCCCACCTGTGGAGTGAAATTATATGAAAAACTAATGCTGTCAACTATGGAGACTGCTCTGGGCCCTCCCCCTTCTCTCCGTCTCTCTGTCTGTCTCTCTCTCTCTGTCAAAAAACAATAAAAATAAATCTTAAAAAAAAATTTAACTGTATCCTTTCCTTATATTTCATAACTAAGGCATACATTTAATATATTCCTGTTAAAGGAACAATCAGCTCAAAGCATACTTCTCAATGGAAGTCCCAAAGCAACAACGAAAGCTCAGCTACCATTTTGGAATCACCTTTTCTGACCAGATTCCCGTAGTCATTTTTAAAAAACATAAAAGTATCCATTATCCCATTACTGTTTATCAAACAGCTTTAATAATTCATTACTAAATAAACAGTGAATTTACTGAGTCCTCGGAAGAATTGAATGCAAACGGACAGCCACGGCCTGGTCTGCATTATCAGAGAGGCTCATGGTGCCCAACCTCAGATCTCAGCAGTTCCAGATACCCTCTCAGGTAGCGTGAGCTCTCCCTCCCGGTGCAATTTAGAGCACATACAGATGAATGAAAATGCAATCCTGATCAGAGGACAGAGAACTCAGAAACTATATACAACCCTCCATATTTTCTAAAACCTGAAAAATTACAATGTTACTCTAGAAATAAACAGGCCTAAGACTCAATAAAAGCAATCACATGATGTTCTCAACAGCTAACTCAGCTCAACCAAGAAATAGTGGGAAGTTAAACGATTAACCAAGGCTTTCAAAATACATATAGAACATTTGAGGATAAGCCTCAAATTTACAACAGATTCAAAGAAGTTCTTGGAAGTCTGACTTCATGATAGGAGCTCAAAGAATCTAATGATGACTCCAAAACCATGATTCTGGGTACTTCAAATGAGTGGACCAGTGGTTGGAGGAGGTTAAGATAATTAGATCTTATAATTAGCTACAAGGGCTGTGTTCAGGTAATCAAAATTGCAACAATATTAAAATCAGCAGTAAAATGGGTGTCTAAGTCATTTTGGGAACTGAGAAAATCTTTCCTAAAGACTTACTGCCATACTCACTTCCATAATCTTCTCCAAACCTGCCCTTTCTAAGCCGGAATTTGTTCTACGTACGGATGGCACCAGGTGCTGAGGCATGATTATCCCATCTACACACAACTCTATCTGCTTCTTTAGTCAAACTCCTACGAAAGCTATAGAGAGCACATCTTCACATCATTTGATTTTCACTTGAAACACTGGATCAGAAGTCATGCTTGATGATAAAGTGATCAGAGAGATGATTCTCAGTACACTTACACTATTTTTAAGAATGAAATCAGAATAAGTTTATTCAGCTGAAATTAAATTATAATCAAAAATTATCACAGAAAATTCATAGATTTCTTTCTGAGTCATAACACATTTCCTCCCAACATATTTCATCCCCAGAATCTTCCATTACTTACCTTTTCCACTTTAATAAGAAAACTGTTTTTGAAAAAAGTTAAGTATTTTGACCAAAATCAAAAGCTAGAAAGTAGCTGAACCAAAATTTGATTGGGGTACTTAAGTCTAAAATCCATGCTCTTTCCATTTGCTCATACTACTTTCAATAGACTATACATCAATAAAGTATAGCTTTGAAAATATCATTTTCTAAACACTGAGATGTACATAGGTGCTCACAAAGCATGCTGCAGAAACTGTCACATATGTTTTAAGTTTATTACAATAAAAAGTTTTTATTTTGTTCAGTATGGTAGTATCATTGACACTATTTGAAGAGAAATTTAATACCATGTGCCAGAGCAATACTTAGGAAAGTTTGGCGTCCATCATGCATTCAATGGGTTGCTTATAGGAATGGCAAGTCAATTCCCAGCCTGCGAAATTGCGTGTCTTCATAGGCAACTAATTAATGCTGCATGCAATGACATTCCCAAAGTGCCTGAAATGCACACCAGAAAGTAAATACCATAATTAAATTCAAACATTTATTAAACATCCAATTCCACTCAATAAACACCTATTAATTAACCATCTACTATGCACCAAGCCCCAACAAGGTGCTAGTAATAAAATAAAGGCTAATAGCTGAACCAGACAACTTGCTTCCAAAGAAGGTCGGACAATAGACTACAAGGTGTTAGAAGGACACACAGAAGAAGAGCATCAGGGAAGGATCACAGAGAACATGACTTTCAACTTGGGTCATGAGAAATGAATAGCAACTTTCCTGATAACACAAGGAGCAATTAAGTATTTTTAAACAGAATCAAATCTGAGTGTAGAATGTGTATATCTATCTGGTGAAGGCTTGAATTGAGAGGTAGAAAAATGATTATAAACCTTTCTATGTAGGTTAGTGGGCAAGGAATACTGCACAGTGGTTAAAAGCAATGGCTTTGTTAACTGCTAG
This sequence comes from Craseonycteris thonglongyai, assembly GCA_004027555.1. NCBI lineage: Eukaryota > Metazoa > Chordata > Mammalia > Chiroptera > Craseonycteridae > Craseonycteris > Craseonycteris thonglongyai. The sequence continues at coordinate 20,978 of PVKE010003392.1, read as the reverse complement.
CTCCATGACCACAGGCAAGTGGTCTTTAACTTTCCAAGTCTCAACCGCCTTCTCTAGAAATATGTGCATAGAAATAGCACCTATCTGATAGGATGGTTGTGAGAGTTACATGAGATCAAACATAAAAAACATCTGACATAGTAATTGGACCACAGTAAGCAGCCAGCATATTTTATTACTACGAAGGCATGAGATAACAGGGACAGCATCTTTGAGGCATTTTTATTCATCTTTACATTTAGTGCATTGCATATATTACATACATAAACTAGATTACATACATTCTGTTTTTCACTTGGTGTGTGATATTCTAATGGTATATAAGTTCAAATTTCAATAAGGCTAGGTGACGAGTAAAAACATAATGTCAACAAATAATACAAAATTTTGACTTTTCCTTGTCAAATGACATCATCATAACTTAATGTGGTGATGTAAAGCATTTCATCCCAGTCTCAATTTCCTTGTTTTTAAATGGAAATAATAGCACAGAAGTATGAAAGAGATGTTAAGACTTAAGGGGTAGCCCAGCTGAAAAGGCTTAGCCCTTCATAAGAGATGGAAAATAACAGTTCTGTTCATCCCTTTCCTGTTTGTCAAAAATGTCTATATCTAATGACATTTCTTAGGGAAACTTTTAAAGGCATAAATAATACTACAGCTGGGATGTTTTAAACTAGTTTGCTTACATTCTAGAGGTGTACTTTCTATTTGCTTAATTCCAACTGGCAATAAAGTTCCTAGTCTTTGAGAAAATACATCTGATCCACAGGCCATAGGTATAAGCTCTCTTGAGAATGCATGCCAGCAGGGTAGGTAAAGACAAACAAGAATCTCTTTTGAACAAAATGACCTGATGAAGCAGGACTAAGTGAGCTGCAATTCACTCTGAGAAGTTGTTTGGAATTACTCTGGTAGACGCTTGCCTGAGTGGCTACCAGGCTAACTGCTCTCTATTTCTCATCGACTTGACTACTCATTAGCCTCTGAGCTTCCTAGCAGCCACAATTTTATTTTAAAGATTTATTTTTATTTTTCTGAGAGAAGGTGAGAGGGAGAAACAGAGACAGATAGACAGACAGACAGACAGAACGAGGAGGGCCCAGAGCAGTCTCCACAGTTGTATGTCATTAGTGGTGAAAACTAGCAGCCATTATTAAAAGATGTGATTCATAACATCATTATATAGGACTATTTTGTTTATGTATAATTTCCCAAGAAATAAACCACAGATGTGTTTTGATTCATACATAGAAATGGGACTTAGAGAAGGACTATCAGAATAAAACCTAAAATTCTAAAGCACTTTTAATACCATTAAACTTTACAAAATGGGAATCTATGAAGAGAAGTACCACTTACAAGCTATCTAGCCTTGGAACAGTTACTTAATTTCTATGTGCCTCAGTTTCCTCATCTATAAAAAATGGATAATAACTGTACCTATGTTTGATCAATGAGATAATCCAAAGAAAGTGGCTAACAGAGGACCTATTATAATTTGACTATTCAATATATGCAAGCTATTAATGCTTTGTCTTTGTGGTATAAAGCAAACAAGCTCAGGAAGCCTGCATAAAAAATTTATCTTTAAATGGCAATCACCAGAGATTTCAATTTTAACAACTTATTTCATAACTTTAAATGGAAACTTGGGCGTAAGAGTACTTATTATTCAGAGAACATTTATTCTGTGTTTCTGCATAGCTAACAGTGAGTCCCTTGGCATCTGCAGGGGATTGGTTCCAGGATGCCCCGTGGATACCAAAACCCATGGATGCTCAAGTGTCATATATAAAATGGCACAGTATTTGAATAGAACCTAGGCACATCCTCCATATACTTTAAATTATCTTTAGTTTACGCATAATGCCTAATACAATGCAAATACTAAGTAAACACTTGTTATATTATATTTTTTAGGGCAGGCACGTCCAACCTGCAGCCCAGGATGGCTTTCAATGAGGCTGAACACAAAGTCTTAAAACATGAGATGTGTGTGTGTGTGTGTGTGTGAGCTTTTTTTTTTTTTTTAGCTCATCAGCTATCATTAGGGTTAGTGTATTTCGTGTGGCCCCAACAATTCTTCTCCCAATGTGGTCCAGTAAGGCAAAAAGATTGGACACCATTGGCTGAGGGGATAATGACAATAAAAAAGTCTGTACATGTTAAATACAGACACAACCATTCATAGGCCTAATGACATAGTATGTGTAAGCAATGACACATTTTTTAAATATATTTTCCATGTGCAGTTGGTTGAATCCATGGATATGGTACCCACAGATATGAAGGGCTGACTGTTATTTGCTTAGTAAATAACAACAATTGGGCCTTGATTCGAATTTTATTTTCATTATAACATCTTAAAAAATTCAGAAATACTACTTTTAATAGAATTCCATGGTATTTCCACAGCCAACAAAATAAAAATCAATGTTTTTAGATAACTTTGTTGGCCTTTAGCAACCATCTACTTCAATTTAAATTTTGTCATTTAGTAATGAATTTGCATTTCACAATCCCAAACTCTTAGAATGAGACAATCAGTTTAACACTTTTCTTGACAAGAGGCTCATATGTGTAATATGAATTTCCTTTCTGATGTCATGTAAGCTTTCAGCAATTTTCTGTTTTGTAAAGTCAGCAAAGTATGGAACTACCAAAGCCCTATTTCCCTCCAATTCTGGAAGATGACAAAACTAACCTTCAGTTTGATACTGATGCTAATGCTCAGGTTCAGAGTGAGGATCAGCACTCCATTAGCTGACATCTATGCAAGCTGCCAATCACTCTGTCTTTCTATCCCTTCAAACCCAGCATTTAGTTATGTACAGAGCATCTATAATGACAACAAGCACTGCTGGTAACACTTCTCTGCATGCTGAGAAAAACAGTGTGAATTTCAGTATCAAACTAGAGTGCCCACCCAGGATCTTCAATGAACTAAGAACCAATGTGAGACAACTGGCAGACAGACGGTCTACTCAATAAGACTGCATTCCTTGCCTCATAAGACCATAGGAACTGTTATAATTCAGACAAGAAGCCTATCAAACCAGATGAAACAGTAAAAACACATATTGCTTCTACGTGCAAACTATCATTTATGTACTTTACTTTCTCGCTCACTCAGTTTTCACAAAAACATCACTGTGTTCATCAACCAATAAATGAATAAATAAAATGTAGTATATCCATAAAATAGGATATAATTTGGCAACAAAAGGGAATGAACTATTCATACATGCCACAACATGGAAGAACCTTGAAGATACTATGCTAAATGTGAGCAGTCATAAAGCATGACATACTATATTATTCCATTCATGAGGTCTGACAATTAACTTCACAAACTCATCCTAGAAAAAGTGCTACATATCTCATTGCTGAGTATCACTACAGTCACCTTAGAAGTGCTCCCCTTGGGAAGCTATGCATTGATGCCAGTGCCTAGTCCACCCTAAGTTTTGGAATTCTTTTTCTGGAACGGGCATCAGAGCTGTCATCATATTACACTTGATGTTCTAAATGTCATCAAGATGTATTCCTTTCAATATTTCCTTTATTTTCAGGTAAAAAGAAAAGTCAATGGAAGCCAGATCAGGTGAGTATGGAGGGGGTTCCAATACAGTTATTTGTTCACTAGCTAAACATTACCTCACAGACAGTGCCATATAAACTGGTGCAATGCTGTGATGTAAGAGCCATGGATTGGTGGCGAAAAGTTCAGGTCATTTTCATCTAACTTTTTTACACAACCTTTTCAGCACTTTCAAATAGTCAACTTGGTTGGCTGTCCCGATGGTACAAATTCATCATGAACACTCCCTGTGGTATCAAGAACAGTTAGCAATATCATTTTGACTCTTGATTTGGACAGACAGAACTTTTTGGTCATGGAGAATTGGCTGACTTCCATCGTGTACTTGGATGCTTTGTTTCAGAGTCATATTAGTTTCCTTACCAGTGATAACAAGGCCCAAAACATCATCTTCCCTCTCCAAAAGGTCTTGGCAAACTTGGACTCTCTTTTGCTTTTGTTCGTCAGTGAGCTCTGTCAGGACTAATTTTGCACACACCTTTCTCATGCCAAGATTTTCAGTGAAGATTTTCCTAACTGTTTTTCTATTGATGTTTACTTGGTCTGTTATGCTTCTCACAGTCAGCCAATGATTTTGATGTACAATTTGGCAAGTTTTTGCAAGGTTTTCATCAGTTCTGCTCATTACTGGCTTCCCTGGCATCTCAGTGATGCTTTCTCTCCCCTCAGAATGTTTAATCCATTTGTACAGGGCTGTTTTCTTCATGGCATTATTGCCATCAGCTTGGAATAACATGTCCCTGATTTCACTTCCACTCTTGTCATGTTTAACAAGAAATTTAATGTTTGTTCGTTGCTCTAATTCAAGCTCTGACATTCTTGCAATAGCACCCAAAAACATATAGCAGCAATAATGAACGCCACTCAGCAAAACACTGCTATACATCAACACAAACACAACTGTGAGACACTGATATGCCAAGGTTATGAAACCTTACTGAGTTGTTTGTACAGTGCTGCCAATGTAAGTGCACAGTGGTAAGTTCCTGAACTTAATTGTCAGAACTCATATATGTAATTTCCAAAATAGGCAAATCCATTGAGAAGGCAGATTAGTAGGTGCCTAGAGATGGGAAAATTGGAAAGGAAATGGTGAGTATTATGGGTTCCAGGTTTCTTTCTGGGTGATATAAAGGTCTAAAATTGATTGAGTGATTGATAACTGCATAACAGTAAATATACTAAAACCACCAAACTGTACACTTTAAATTGGTAAATTTTATGTAATATAAATTATATATATCTCAATAAAGTTGTTAAAAATTGTAGAGTAGTTATCATTAGCTTAATTTTGCAGACAACAGAAGCAAATCTCAGAGACCAGCTGATAGCTAAAAGCATACTTAATAGTAAAAAGCTTAACGCCCTTCTTTTAAGATCAGGAACAAGAAAAGGATGCACACTTTTGCCACTTTACTAAACACCGTATTAGACATCAAAGCCCGAGCAATTAGGCAAGAAAAATAAATAAAGGGAAGTAGGACTGTTACTATTTACAGATGGCATAATACTATTCAAGGACTTCACTAAAAATAATTCATTAATTAATAAGTCAAGGGAATGTAAGGTACAGTACAGTACCTATAGCTAATACTGTGTTGCATATTTAAAAGTAGCTAGGAGAGTGGATCTTGAAAGTTCTCGTCACAATAAAAAAAATTTCCATGTATAGATGGTGATAGATGTTAACTAGATTTATTGTGGCAATGATTTCACAATATATGAAAATGTCAAATCACTATGTTATACAAATGAAACTAATATAATGTTATGTCAATTATACCTCAAATAAAAAAATTGTAAAGCAGTTATCATCAGCTTTATCTGCAGACAAGACAGGCAAACCTCAGAGACAAACAGCTAATAGAGCAAAGATTCAGAAAAGCAGGTAGGCTGACCCCAAATATCAAGGTGTTTTCTTTCTTTGTGTGTGTGTGTGTGTGTTTTTAATTATAAGTGTGCAATCGCTATCAACTGATTTAATTATAATTCTTTTTTTTTTAAAGATTTATTTTATTGTTTTGGACAGAGAGAGAGAAACAGAGACAGAGAGAGACCGAGAGAAGGGAGTAGTCTCCATAGTTGAACATCATCAGTTTTTGACATGGTTTTGTTCCGCACAGGTGGGCGGGGGCTGTGCAGGACAGGAACTGAGCCAGGGGCCTCCCATATGGGAGGCATGGCCCCCAGGAGCTGGGCGCCGAGCTGGGGGCCCCGCATACATGGGAAATTTGCCCCAGTGAGAACCAAACTGGGACCTCGCACATGGGAAGCTCACCCCAGTTCAGCATATGGGTCTGCACAGGCCAGGGCCAGGACTCTATCTTCAGACCTCAGGACTGCAAAGCGAGTGCTTAGCCCACTGAGCCATCCCAGCTTACCCAAAGGTGTTTTCTTTTATCTACTATACCCTGAGGTTTCTCAGAATGCTTAGGATGCAAAAAAGGGTGCAGATTTAAAATTCATCTGACTCCTTCAATCAAAGTAGGTTGCTTTTCCATCCTCAAATTTTCTCATTATTATCAATATCTATTCTGTTCAATATCTATTTCTACGCGGATACCATAGCATACTCACAAACCTTAAAATAAAGCATGCCTCCATACAAAAAATTAAAATTAAATTTAAAAAGTTTCACCCAACAAAACACTACCTCTCTGAATCTCAAAGTCTAAAAGTTACCAAAAGATTATCTGTCCTCCAAATGATTAGAAAAAGAAAACAAGATGCAGCATGAACAAAGTTGGTGATCATCAAGTTCTGTGATTCTCAGCCCAGCCACTCCAGTGCCTTTGTAACTTCAGTGCTATCTCAAAGCTCAGACAATATACGCTACGCATATAGTATTTTAAAATCAATATCTAGCCTTCTACAGTCATCTACATCAGGGGTCTCCAAACTATGGCCCTCGGGCCGGAGGCCCTCTCATCCAGCCCGTGGAGACCTTTTTATCTGAATAAAATAATAGTAAATAAATAATTAAAACAACATCTATGTTTTGATTCTTTTTTATTTGGACCTCCAGTGTGTAGTCAGCTCCCAAACTGTTGTTTGATAGTTAATGCGGCCCTCGGGCTGAAAAGTTTGGAGACCCCTGATCTACATAGATAAAGTACTTCATTATAATGTATATGAGTCCAATCACAAAAGCAACCAGGCCGAAAAAGGACTGGAATACAATCCAGTGGTCTGGATCTAATAACATTCTACATTTTTAAACTTGCTCAAACTGACCTAACCCAAAGCAGATATGCAAAATTGAGTTTCTTCACTCATAATAAAACAAGAAAAGCATTCTATTAGGAACAGTCTACAGATTCTATGTATAGTGCAGCTCAGGGCTAGAATTATTCCTAGAGTGTTGAGGTCAACATTTCAAGTTCATCTGCACCATTTCCATGCTATCTCTCTAAGAATTTGTTATGGGCGCATTATTTCCCCCCACATCAAAGTCTGGTTTCCGTACTTAAACCTCCACTAGCAAACTCTGTGATCTTTACTTTGACTATATGGGCCTTCATTTTTCATTTTAAAGTTACATGAGCTGTGGAATCCCTTGTACCTTTGCCCAGAAGGAAATATTCAAACAAGAATCCAATTATCCAAAATAACTGTTAATCAGCACTTTCACATCACCAGTTCATACACTCATTCTGACTAATGATACATACTTTTTCCGCCAAATGAGTATCATCATTTACTCACCTGTATCAAAATAAAATGTAACTTTGTCATCATTTTTCTAGTTATGAGTGAATGTTCCCATATGCTAACTTACCTCCTATATGTTCCTATATGTGAACCATATTCCCAAATTCTTCTACGTATTTTGCATTGTTTTCTCTCTACTTAGTCACAGAAATACTGTATGCTCATGCTACTACAACAGAGTACTACAGGGTGGCTTATAAACAACAAACATTTCTCACAGTTCTGGAGGCTGGGAAGCCCAAGATCAAGGCACCAGGATGATCGCATTTTGGTGAGGATTCTTTCTAGGTCTCAGACTTCTCCTTGTTATCTCAGATGATGGAAGGAGGTAAGGTTCTCTCTGGACCCTCTTTTGCAAGGTACTAATGCCATGTATGAGGGCTCCCCTTTAATGACTTCGCACCTCTCAAAGTCACCATCTACCAATGCCATCACTTTTGCAGGCTGGGATTTCAAAGCAGGAATTTTGGAGGAACAAACACATTCCTAGACCTTAGCAAATACCTCACCTGTTTTTTTCTTAATAAATAGAAGGGGGGGTCTCTCTCAAGTCTGTAAGTGAAATTCTCAGCGAAGTGGGTGTGAGTTTGATAATGACAATGACACAAGCACTGAAAACCCGGATAGACTCTAGGGAATGATAATGCCTTAGAAAATATTTTACTAGAACAGGAATCAGTATTACTAAGCTACATAATCAATGGCTTTAATTGAAAATACAAACACTAATATGTTTTCATGGCAGAAAAAAAAAATGATTACAGGCATTTTAGAATAACAGTCAATTTACTAAATCCACCTCTCAATTAAACAATAATTTTGAGGCTAAGCTGACTTGCCTTTGAAGCTAAACTGTGATGATAATAAGTGACAGAGAGACCAACAGTCCTATGCTGAAGCTGACAGATGAAGATATACTCTACTAAAACAATGAAAGCTAGTATGTATGGGGAACTTATTATGTACTAGGCCCTGTTCTAAGGACTACAAGCACATTAACCAATGTAATACTACTAGAATGTACGCAATTGTATTATATTATTCTTAGTTAACAGATAAGGAAATTTCCCCCAAATCCTTCCATTTCAATCTAGGAGTATAAGCACATTAAAAGCTCATGCATATGCATGAAGCACATGTGTGCTCTTTGTGAATCCATATACAGATAACACAAACACACATCAATGTAACTGCATGCTGTGTGTATGCATACACATGTATGGGTAATGTACAAATAGATTTGGCTAAGGAAAGAAAAACACACATATGGTCCCAATTTAAAGACTGGGACGTTAAAGATTTTTTAATCAGTGCACTTGATAACCACATCTTTTTAGTCAGTAAATATAGAAAAATAATTGTAGTGTCAGTTTTCCATTGGTAAGTATATTAGAAGATTAAATTGTTGACATACACAAACTGATTTTCACAGCTCCAGTTGATTGACAGCTTTAGACACAAGTCACAAATGGTTTTGTTGCGACTCCTGTCACACAGATACTCATACAAATCAGGCAGAAATCACCAGTTGAAATGTGCCGTGCTTGCCATTGCCAAGATGACTTGCTACCACAATTCAGTTTATTCTACTGCCGGGACCCCAGCCTGCAAAGATAAACCCCTCTGGCAGAGGACCAGCCCTACCCTTGCAGATGCTGGAGAGTCTCCCTGAGATATGGGAATAGTAATTATTTACTAGTGGGCTTTCTTTTCTAATAGAAAAAAAAAAATCATCATAGATGCCAGACAAGTATGTGATTAGCCCTGCAGTTTTAACTTCATTATGACAATATTCACCCTCTTTAAAAAGAAAGCCCACAAGTTTTTCCCAGGACAACCAACCACTACAAAACTCAGGTGAAAACCTGGTACACAACTAAAATCAGATGTACATAATTGGCAGCATGCAAAATCTGTTTTGTACAGTTATTACTGATGTTTAGAAGATAAAAAAATCTTTGTTCATTTATTCAACTAAAATTTACTGAGTGCCTCCTATGTGCCAGGTCTTGTTCTAGTGCTGGGGATACAGCAGAGAACAAGTATCTGTTCTCATGACCCTATGTTCCAGTAGAAGGGGCAGACCACAGGTGGGTAGATACCCTGATCTGAAGACACTGAAGTAACAGAGTTATGGGAGCACTACGAAAAATAGGAAGCACAACATGATACGAGGTGCAAATTTTCTATGTAATCTCAATAACCATCGGGTGTTAGGTCCTTGATGAACATTGGTGCACACTTCCCATTTCTCTTATGTCTTTCCCTAAATGCTGTACACTGCCCTAAGCAAAGTTTGGTACATTAAATAAAATACTTTAACAATAAAAATAAAATAAGCAAACACAAATAAGTAACAACGCAGAGTCAGAAGTAAAAGAAAGCATTTAAACTAGTTCATCCAGTCTGGTTCAACTGTTTTTGTTTGTTTGTGTGTTGGTTATTTTTTTTCCCCCTTCAGAAACTCCAGTGTGGTTCGTAGAAGACCTTCATGTCCCAAATTTTCAAATGCCATGTTTACTCTTCCCAAATTAATTCTCCTCATAACTGAGGCTAACCCCATACCATTTGGCAAGTACATACTCTCACTCATGATCAGTAAAATGGTTGCCGCCAACCAAGGTTTAAAAAGTCTGACAAAAACATCTTAACATAAATTCCTCAAGGCATCTGCCATGCAGCAGAGAAATTTCCTAGGAGGTCTAAAGGACAGACTGGAGCTGCTGCTATCGTACAGACTGCAATATAAAAACTTAACCATCTGTTTGGAATTTATCTCACCCTCCCCCAGTTCCCAATGTTCAGCAGAAAACACTACTCATGAATACTAACAATCAGACCAAATAAGGTCCGGTGTCTATAGTTTCTCCAAGGTCTAGTCTGTCAAGTTTGCAAGTTTTTTCTCACTCTTAACTCAGTCACTGTTATTGGTTCCATACTCATTCTCATCTTTCACATCCAAACCACCTATTCTCTGCTACCCAAGAAGCTCCTGTTCTCACAGGCACTACTCTGGTCCAGGCCATCACCATCTCTCACCCGAACCACAGCAACTGCCTCCTGACTGCACCCTATGTCCACTCTTCCCTCTGTGATTCATCAGACACACCAGTACTCAGAAACACCTTTTCAAAACTTGCCTCTCATCACGTCACTCCCATGCTTCCACCCCTTTTAATGCCTTCCCTTTAAGTCTTAACATTGAATACTCCCTCCAATATGCGTTTGTTCCAGTACTGCAAAGCAATTAACTCAATTCTGACACTATCTACCTGGAGATAGCATCAGATCCCAGATTAAGGGCTCCATACCATGAGGCTGCCCACCACTTTAGATGCCAATCTCAAGTCTAGGTTGCTGCCTGTGCTTCTGAGGTTCCCACGCCCCTTCCCTCATGTTTAATTGCTAGAAAGGCTCATAGAACTCAAAGAAACATGTACTTATATTTATCAGTTTATTTTAGAGGGTACTATAAAAGATACAGATGAACAGCCAGATGAAGAAGTACACGGCAAAGTATGTAGGAAGGGGTACAGAGTTTCTGAGTGTCTCTGGGGACACCACTCCCTCTGCATCTCCATGTGCTCACCAATTCTGCAGTTCTCTGAACCCCAGCCTGTGGGTTTTCATAGAGGCTTCACTGCATACGCATGACTGATTGAATCACTAGCCATTGGTAACTTAACTTAAGTCTCCAGCACCCACCTCCCCCCAGGTCCTGGGGTAGGAATGGAAGTTCCAACCCTCTAATCACATGGTTGGTTCCCCTTGTGAAGAACCCCCATCTGCAGGTTACCTAGGGGCTTTCCAAGTTACCTTATTAACATAACAGAAGACACCTTTATTGCTTTCATCACTTAGGAAATTTCAAGTTTTTTAGGAGCTCTGTGCCAAGAATGAGACTAAGATCAAATATATATTTCTTATTATGAATCACAATTACAAATCTTATTATAAGTCACAATTAAAAATTTCATTATAACCACAACTGTCAACCCTCGACATTTCCACACCCCCTCTCCCTGAGCTAGGGCCTGAAGAGCTCTTCTTGATCTGACCCCTGCCAGTGTCACTCCACGGCCTGCCAGCCCTCTCCAGCCCTCCACAGGGCTTCTTCTAGCTACTCAAAATCATCACATTGTGCCCTGCCTTGTGGCCACCACACGTGCTAGAACAGTCTGGGCCACTACACCTCATCTGGAGGACACTTACTCATGCGTTATGTTTCATCCTAAAGGGCATTTTCCCCAGAAAGCCTTTTCTGTCCTCCCCTTCTCTAGGTTAAGTTATCCTGTTACTGACTCCTACAGGATTCCTCACACTTGAAAGGATTTATTAACTATCTGCCTTTCTCCCCATGAGGAGTACAGCATGGAAGTTAGAAATCTGCCTGGGCCTGTCTGCTTTCCAGGTTCAAATCCAGGCTCTACTATTTATAAGTGGTGAGACCTTGGGCAAGATACTTAATGTGTCTGAGTGTCCTTATCTCTAAAATGGGAATAAAACTAATACCTACCTCATATGTCTGTTATAAGAAAGTAGATGAAAAGTATTTAGACTAGAACTTTGCATACAGTAAGCACTCAAGGAATGCTAGCTAGTGATATTGTTATTATTATGAGTTATTACAACTGCCAGTACTATATGGTTTATCACAAGTGGACTATTAGTCTTGTTCACCATAAAAACCCTAATGCCTAATTCACAGATATTAATTGACCCCAATTCCATTTCAGCAAATTTTATCCAATATACATAGAGATTAGTTCTCTTTATGAAGCTATAAAAATGACACTCATCAATTAACATTCACTTAATTCCCAAGCTCTGTCCTATATAAACCAGAAGGATGTACCTGGGGAAGACAAAGCAGTTTATGTCTAAGTGAGACCATGAATGTCCAAGTTTCTCCGGTTTCTGCACTGCATGAAAGGGTTAACAGGAGAGTGAGTTTAAATTATATAAACATCATCCAATATTCATCTACTCAAAGGTGTTCCTTAATCTCCCCTTAGCTTCAGGAGGGAAGACTATTGATCAAAGAGCTCACTTCACACAGATAGTGTTTCATGAAAGGAAAAGGTATCAAGTTTATCCCCGGCAGGATGTAAGTGGTTGAACTTGCCCCAGCAGCTGCAGCAGGACCAAGAGAGTCAGGTAAAGATGAGAGTGTGTTTGGCACAGGGGACCTAACCAGGAAGGAAAAGTCCCCAAAGTGTGTTCTTACACTGATTTTTTTGAAAACAAGAATAGTTTAAGCCAAAGAGAGCTTAACATTTAAGGGAGCTCCTTTTTAAATATTTCAGTCAAGCAGATTTAAGATGAAAGGGGAAAAAAGAAGATTGGATTTAGTCCTTGAATTATCCACCAAATTCACTGCTCACAGGCTGAGACTTCAACAAATCCAGCCTAAAGAGTTGGTAGGTGGCAACTGCACTTTTACGGAAGAAAGATGATTAAGTTAAAGATAAAATGCATTCTGATAGTTACACAAGTGTGTTTAAAAGTTCCTTTTGCTAGGCATATATAGTATAAGATATCACTATAAAATCTAAATCTTTACAAAACTGCATTTACTTAAATCACACATACCTATGACATTATAATGTTCCAGTTTAAAACATGAACTGCATTTCCCACGAGGTTTGTATGATCTGTCAGTACACCCAATCACTTCTTTCTTTGATACGTCTTCCCAAGTCACCTCTTCCCATCCTTCCCACTGTGAGCAAGACTGGCTTATCTCAGCAATCTCTTCTGGCTGGTCTTTGTAACTCTCCCTTCTAACCACCCCACACATCACTATCTTATTCAACTACTCAACTACCTCTAATTGATCCCTATTCCTTAGCCTAAACTCCTTTCCCTGGCTCCATACCCTACACAGTTTGCTTCCTCATTTAGGACACTCCTCCATCTACATAATTGTTCCACTCTGGTGAGCCTTCCTATTTCACATACCTTACCTCCTTCTGCCCCCATACTCCATGCTCATCATCTTTTCCTGGGTTACTACCCTGTGCTATTTCTCTGTCCATAACACCACAGAGGTTGTTCAGTTATTCCCAGTTTCCATCACGTTTAGTTTTGGATCCATCACTGTACTGTAGACTTTCAGGGCCAGGCCAGTTCTTAAGAGTTATTTGCATTCCCATAATGTTAACTACATCAAATGCATCAGTGTACGACTCACTAAACCATATTCTTCTAAAGTGCAAAGGATCAATGGCTTTTTTAAAATCCTATTTTCCTCTGGCAATAGCAGAAACAAAAATAAGAAGAGATCTATAGGTATATGGCTCACAAGAGGTAAGAAAGCTTGCTGGAACACAGTGAAGTACAAGCATTGAAATTGTAGCTTTATGAATGAGAGGAAGAGCAGTGGGGGAAGAGGCAAGTAGGAAGACCGGGAAGAAGAATGTTGGAGAGAATGAGTCTTAACTGATAAGACTAAAAGGTCTTTCATGATTAAACTAATTAGGATTTGCATTCTAGAAATACAATCTATAAGTAATATGCAGTCATTATAGGTTCAAGAGTTCAAGGAAAGGCTTTAAGAAGATTATCTCTAACACAGTGGAAAATATAATCATTGAGCAGGAGAATCCCAAAGGCACAGAATTCTTCAAAGAGGTTTCTGGAGTATTTAAGATGTGTAGCATGGACTTTCATCCCAAACCATCACATCATGCCCGCTTCTAGCACATTTGGCACCAGACTCCTTTAGCGCACACTGCCTGTCTTTGCCACACCCCAAACTCAGTTCCTGAAGGTAGTGAAACATACAGAAAACAGTGCCCCATAGCTGGGAAGGTGCAGGATTCCCCACGACACATAAAAAAGGTACAGAGATAGCAGACATAGGAGGATACTGAAGCATTTTGCAAACTGACAGATGGTATCTCAGCATTCATTTTAGAGAGAAGCTACTTCCTGGCAAAAACACTCCCAAGAAAGTGGAAGAGGAGAGAGAGGGGGGAGGAGGGTAGCAGGGAGAGAAGGTGGAAGAGGAGAAGAGAGGAGAGGGAGAAGCAGAAGACTTTAATTGTATTCAGGGTCATGAAAAATGATTATTGAGCCCTTCCTTCTTCTTAGTGTGGAAGAAACTCACACTCCTGGGTCGCCCAGAGAAAGAACTTCCAGAATTCTGTTATCCAAGTGACCTCAAGAGCTGCCTTCATTTCCAACTAAGATTATATTAACTATGATCTAGTTTAAAGTATCCAGATATAGTATGTACTCTTGTTTCCCTTTCCTCCAGACGAACCTTGCCATGTCTCCTAGAAAACATCCTTGCCCACACAGATGTAGAAGGAAGTTAAGACACAGCATTCCATGGATCAGCACAACGAAGACAAGGAGATCCCCAAGAGCACGAAAAGGCCTGGGCAAACAGAGCCCTGAGTCCCAGACCAAACCTCTCCTCCAGATATATCCACTTTTTAAACTCTGTCTATGGGCACAGTGGGCAAATAAGCTGCCTTCATTTCCAACTTCGAGACTTCTCCCAATTCTGTGGCAGCATAAGATGAGAAACAACATTCTCTCCAGGGCCAGGACCTTAAGGAAACTGGCCTGAGTCTCCACACGCTTTCTTGTATCTTCTCACATAACAGCATCTAGTTACTCCACATCATACACAGCTCCTAAGGAGCCTCATAATTCTTCTCAACACTACCAGTTACAGTTAATGGGGACAGAAGAAGGGAATGGACGTGGGACAAGGGAAAGGGAAGAGGGAAGGAAAGGAAATCAATTGAAGGGACCAAAAGGAGGGGAAGAAAAGGGGGGGGAAAGGAAGAGAAGAGAGAGGGAGAAGGAAGAGAAAGGTAAAAAGAAGATCAGTACTTCTCAAGCTACCTAATATCTGCATTTACATCTTTTAAATGGAACTTCGTTGGTTCACCTATTAGACTCTCATATTAGTGTTTTTAATCACTGTTACCCACTCCATTGATTGCCAATTCACATTTGAATATAATCATATTTAAATTGATCCAGAAATCCCCTAGGCAAACAAAAACTGCAAGTAGTCTGTTGGGAAATTTCCCCAAGGTGTACTGAATTCTAAAGGAGGATGGGGACAGGACATCCAAGAAGTAGGCTGGCAATTCCAGAATTAAACAGCATTTATTAAGGGAACTTTTGGACAGAAGCAGAGTCTTGGGATATCCTCATCCAAAATGAGACAGGGGCTGCTATGCACAGCCTTGAGGAACACAGGAGACTTGTAGCCAAGTGGCACATACTTGAAAAGAGCTGTATA
This sequence comes from Craseonycteris thonglongyai, assembly GCA_004027555.1. Lineage (NCBI taxonomy): Eukaryota > Metazoa > Chordata > Mammalia > Chiroptera > Craseonycteridae > Craseonycteris > Craseonycteris thonglongyai. The sequence continues at coordinate 5,397 of PVKE010003392.1, read as the reverse complement.
TTCCAAATCAGTAAACAAATGAATGGGCCTTCTTATCTATGTAAGAACATTCCTTTCAGGCGACAGGCGCTCACCGCTCCTGGGGTGAACTGGTGGTCAACTGAGCACAACTTAGTTCTGAAGATGGCATCAAATCAGTCACCCCAAGCACCAGTAACCATTTTGCCTAACATAGTCAAAAACCTATTTGTGGGTCCCAAAGGACAGATGTTACAGACAGGGCAAGTCCAGGAAAAAGCAGACAGATGGGCTAAACTTTTGCTTTCTACAAAAATTATGCTATTGGCTCAATGTTCATTAAAAATACTAGGGGAAGTCGAGATGGCTCAGTGGGTTAAGCGCTCACTTTGCAGCGCCGGGGACCGAGGATCGAATCCCGGCCCTGGCTCATCCGGCCCTGCGGACCCATGTGCTGAACTGGGGAGTACCTCCAGTTCAGTTCTGTCTGTGTCTCTGTATCTCTGTATCTCTCTCTCTCTCTCTCTCTCTCTCTCTCTCTCTCTCTCTCTCTCTCTGTCAAAAACAATAAAAAATAAATAGATAAATAAATTAAAAGAAAGAAATACTAACTATTCCATCTACTGAGATAAAAAAAATCCAAGTAAGCTCTTTCCAGATCAGCCAATCTCAGGAGAAGACAAGAATTTCTAACCAATGGTTCTACGGAACAGTCCTAAACACTGAACACACAGAATTCACTGTTATTATTATTCCCTACCATGCAAAATTTAGAAGACCTCTTGGTAAATGGCTTTCTAAACACAAGAGCTAAAAAATACAGTAAGTGCCTTTTTAGCAGCTATCAGTTGGTCTTATCCTACATCCATGCTACCTACCATGGGATACAGACTTACTCAAACTTGGGACTACAGGGTCTCATGGCTCTAAATGACAAACCAGACTAAAATTCCTACTACTCAAATTACCCAGGATATCTGTTGTGTCCTCCCCTGTTCTCTTCTGGACTCCTCTTCTGGGTCCAAATTTTACACTGAGTTTACTTGTTAATACCCACAGATTCCACAGGTACTTTAAACTCAGCATCATGAATCCTTCAAGGTACAGTAAACTCTCAGTTAACTGGCACCCACAGGGATTGGTAAATGCCGAATAAATGTAAGTAGACTCTCTGTAAATCAGAGATTTTGCTGGGTGCTTGAGTTCTGGTTAATGGAGAGTCTACGGTATTTACAAAGTCTCTCCGGAATCTTAGTTGAAAACCTTACATACTCCTTCCTTACTCTCTGTTATCTTCTCTTCCCAGTCTCTTATTTTTTGGTTTTTAACCAAGTACTATCTCTAGGATTCCTAAATATCTGAGATCCCTTTCTTCCTCTTATTTCCCAGAGTCCTTTAGGCACACAGCCTTCAAGTTATAACTACGTAACTGTTTGCCTATTTTTCTCTCTACGGGACAGTAGGCTCCGGGAGGGCAGGGGCCCCTCCTGGGCATCTTTAGTTGGTGCCAAAACAAATATCTATTGTTTAAAAAGCAGGAAGAGAAGTTTAGGGCTCACACATTTCTCTGACCAAAGAAAACTAAGACTTCTCCTTCGGAAATGGCAAAAACTCAAAGGGTAGTGAATGCACACAGTGGCAGAAGGTAACAGGCCCACAGGCTGCTCCCTTTCCACAGGTACACAAGTACATCAGTTTAGGGCACTGGCAAGCACAGCTGGGCCAAAGCCAACTCCCGCAGAGTAGCTGCATTTGTCTTGCTAAGGGGTGGCAACGACAGCATCTGTCAGGATGCGACTGAACAGAGGAGCTCAGAACCAAGCAGAGCTGTAACATGATGCACCAGTATCTGGTTGGAGTGCAAACAAGGTACTCTTTCTTCCTCCAGTACACAGAGGGCACCACGCCAAATGCACACAGTGCTCGCTATTTTTGCAAGTCTAATAGGGCCTTCTGAGGGGAGGGGTAAGAGATCAGCAGTTCATAATGACTCTCATTATGTCTGGTGCATTTTGAGCCAAGATTAAACACTAGACAATCCTCTGTCCAGTGTCAAGGGCTTTCAACTGCCCTTTCTTCAGGATAATTCCACTTCAAACTAATTTAGGTTTCTTTTAACCCAAGCTACCAAAACTGATACACTTCACTGTTTCCAGACCAGAAAAAGAGGTCAATGTCTGCTCCAAATAGAAATACAGTCCATGGGTTCAGGGTCTGCGGACTGCTACAGAAGAGTTATGACAGGGAAATTTCACCACGAAATTCCATACTCTACATAGCTAGCTCTAAGTCAACACTGTTCTGAGAGTCTCTGGCCCTTCTCACTGCCATGTCCACTTCTGTAGATCACAGTACGTTCAACATGAAGCCAACAAAACAGTTTTGGAGACCTCTAGAGAAAAGGTTGAACTTTCTAATTTCCACTAAAATCAATGAGGCTATATGAGTTTCATTCTAAGACAAAAACTAGAATCTGCAGCTAATTGTTTTTCTTTTTAAATCTAAACAGCAAAAATATAAAATCTCTAAACTAGATCTCTCTAGTCAAATTAGAGAGTAATATAAACAAGTGCTGAATTTTAACAATTATGCACACATTGTCAAGTAACAATATCTAGCTTTATTCTTACATGTAGAAAAGGTTTATTGACAACACGGAGGAAGATACAAAAGTCTCCAGAAACAAATAGGAGATTCATACTAGTTAAACACAGAAGATAGGAGGGGACAGTGAAGAGTGGATAACAAAACTGCAGGTAATACTTTGCTACCTTTTGGATTCTAAAAATTTATAATACTACTTAATTTCCAACAGCATCAACATATTTTTGATCTTCAGAGAAAGTTAATGCATGTTATTTGATTTCATAAAGAACATAGGTCAACAACTCACAGGGATCCTAAGTCCTAGAAAGAATTATACACAGACAAAACAAAAAGAGAAAGCCTAAACGAAGGAAATTATGTTGACCTATTAAATGAGAAATGCCATGTCTCAAAGATCCAAAACTTACTTTATGAATATAAAATAATTCCAAAAGCATGAATTTATTATATAAATTCTAATTATCTATTGGATAAAAGTCATCTTACATGTCCAGATAAGTACATGTATTCCCTTTAAAAGGAGACAAGATTTAGTGTGGTGCCATTACTTATATAAACAGTACTTAAATGAATGCCCTTAAAAAGCATTTGATTTATAAAATTTTTTAAAAGATTTAGCTTTATTAGGTTTTATTGTTTTTGTTTTTTTGGTGTTTTTTTTTTTACATAGAGAGACAGAGAGAAGGTGGAGGGCCCAGAGCAGTCTCCACAGTTGTACATCATCAGTTTTCAATATAGTTTCACTCCACAAGTGGGCACAGGGCTGCGTAGGGCAGGAACTGGGCTGGGGCCTCCCACATGGGCCCCAGCAATAACTGAACTGGTGGCACACTCCAGTTCAGCATATGGATCTGTATGGGCTGGGGCCGGGTTTCAATCCTTAGACTCCGGGGCTGCAAAGTGAGCGCTCAACTTGTTGAGCCATCCCAGCATCCCCTGATTTATAAAATTTTTTGAATAAACTTTTTATTGATATATAACATACAAAAAGTGCACATGGCACTGTAAGGTTTACACAGTGAACATATTTGTAACCAGTACCCAGATCAACAAACAGATCATATACCACACCCCAAAAGCCATCCTTGCATGTACACCATTTTACTTCACTAGGGCAAGATGTATCTAGAAATCCTGCACTTATTAATCATGGAATCATAGGTCACTTTGGTTGACTACAGCTTACAGAACTTCCATTCTGGAAACCATAAATCATTTTTGCAGCATTTAATAGCAGCTCCAGATTTGGAGGGGGAATCAAATTCTCAAGGGTGCCTTAAAAATCAATAATTTCAAGATAAGATGTCAAGCCCTACTTAAAGTCATCCTGAATGTTCAACAATCAAGTCAACACTGGAGGTCAATTCACAGAAGTAGATTAAGAACCCAGGTGTGTAATCCAATAAAACCGGGCCTAGCAATTCTACAAAGGCTCTAGCCTTCTACTCTGAAATGCTAATTTCTTAACAAAGGTTTATAGTAAATACCTGTAAGTAAATTAACTTTCTACTTACCTAATTAATTTTGCAATTGTGCTTGCCCCTTCAGCCTTTTCCCCTTCTCTCTCCAATCTCTCCTCACCATTTTTTCATCTCTTGAAGCTCTCCTGAAATGTGTCTTCAGTTCAATAAGTTTTGCACCCCTCCCCACAAAATGCATTCCAAAATCTGAAATCTCAATCTGTACTTGAAAACCAGCTGGATGCTCTATTTAAAGAAAAAAGAATGAGAGTTTGATTTTCCAGCAATAAAAGACAACTAAGCACTTTCCCATTTGGGGCTGCAGAGGGAGCCAGAACCATGCAATGTGAGCAAGTCGTAAGTCTTTCTGGAACTGGATGAGTCCAATGATAGTGAAAATATAAACACACAGCACAGATACTGCCACACATGGCACATGTACACCCATCCAGACTTTAGGCCTAGGAAACATCATACAATTTATTTCATGAGGAGATGAGCACTAAAAGAAAAATAAAGCTATTTTGTTTTATCAAGTGATAAAATGAATTTTAAAGGGAGTCATAGATTCCAAGACTCCCCAGTCAAGGTAAGTAGTCAGCACTCTCAAAGTAGCAGGCTGTCTGAGAAGGGAGATCTTTTTCTTCAAGAACTCTTCATGCAATTTTTCTGGAATAGAGTTTAGTAGAAGCTGGCCTCTATGTTCTTTTCTCCTGCATGGATCAGGGTGCATGCAGATGGGCAGATGCAGGGCAGAGAAGGTGGCAAATGTTTATATAAAGTAAGACTGGCAAGACAGTAATAGAAGCAAGAAACCCCTTACTGATCCCCACCAAGTACATGATGTTGCCACAAAGTCACAATAGGAGATCCAGCAAGCCTTGAATCTCCATGCTACCTCTGATTATAATAAAATACCAAAATAAATACATCAAAATGAAAAAGACATTCTGATCAATGGCAAAACACAGTTCACTAGTAATTCTAGGTAACAAAGCGCTCCTTTTCTGACAACTCTTTCACAATACACCAGACACGTAATAACAAGCTATTATACAAGATGGAGATGTGCCTTATACTGTAACATACAGACAGTTTAGAATCTGTATAACGTAGAAATTCTAGGTGAATACTTAACAATGCACTAAATCCCTAAAACTCTAACCTACTCAGTCCAAATCATCAAGCATTAACTGAACTGAGCACCCCTATAGCAGAGACTGTATGAGATTCTAGAGATCCAGGAATGACAAGCCTGGTTTCAAGTTGCATACTAAGTGGTGGGGTAAACAGAAAAGCAAAATACACACACACACACACACACACACACACACACACACACACACACACACACACACACACACACACACAC
>PVKE010003391.1:0-72746 GCA_004027555.1 Craseonycteris thonglongyai | reverse complement strand
TCTCACATATGTCAAAACATGAGTTAATATATTAATATGCAGCATAAGCCTGGGATAAGCATCCATAGTTCAGATAAAAAGAAATTCTCTCCTTTATAATCTGTTTCACTATTTGTAAATACTACAATTTTTTAATTATGTCTGAAGCAATAGGATGAAATGAGACATCAACATAAATGAAAGAATCCAAAATTCCATTCTTATCTTATATATTAATGTATTTAATAATTTTAAAAGCATTATTTAATTAAGTGAATAATGTGTTTACCTGGTATGTCAGAGAAAATCTTAAATTATTTCATTTTCAATAAAGATGTAAAGATGATAAAAATATTGAGCTATGCCTTGACAGTAATATATTGAATGCTGCTATTTTCTACAACTTTTACTGATATGACCAACGTAGATTTTGGTAGAGTTTGAACAAAAGTTTTATATTTATTGTAGGTATTATAATATATAAAAATTGTGATACTTATTTTTAAGTGTAGGGATGATAAGATATAATGATATAATTTTCAACTAGCATACAAATAGTCAGTTAATATTAGGCCCCTTAACAAGTTTTCTGGTGATTGACTATATATGCCTCAGATACATGTTACTCATTGATATTCAGCCTGTGATGTTGGAAATAGGTATTCACATGAAAATGAAGAAATAATAAATAAAAATCTACTATATGTTTTTCCATCAGTCCATCTAAATCATCCCTCCATACATTAATTAATCCATCCATCTATCAATCTATCCATCCATCACTCATGTAATCTATCAGCTATCTATCTAGAGGTCTATATAACTACCTAATTATAGTATACCCGAAGGAGTTTTATCTTGTCAAAAATTTCTTAGTGTCTGATTCAGTAAATACTAGTTGGGCGCTTACTCTGTGCCAGGAGTTCTGCCAAGGAGAGGAATGTAGGCATAGACAAGCTAATCTTGGTCATTACCAGCATACAGAACCTAGTTGAGTGAAAATATTAATGTAAAAATATTTTTATTATAATATTGATATGGTACAAATGAAAATTCCATTGTGCTTTTAGGTCAAATCTGCATTATGAAAAGATGCCTTTGGCTACCATAAGGAGAAAAGATTAGAAGAAACAAGAAAGGTATTACAAAGGCAGGCTGGGAGGTGCCTATTATATCTGAACACTGCTCTCCTACCTGAGCGCCTTACTAGGATGCAGATTTGAGGGCAAAGGTGATCCTGATCTATTATTAGCCAACAGTGGAACTATTCCTTTCAACATATTTTCTGATTCATTGCCTGGTTTCTAGTTTTGTTTGTTATCTTTAAGTTCTAATTAGTTATTTCTTTGTTGCTACTTTCCAATGCATTTTAAGTGCTATTTAGCACAGAGAAAAATCCATGTAAAACAATACTTATCGGGTAAGTAAATAGATAGATGAATGTGCTTTTACTAATGGGTTACATCTCCTGGGTCTAAATTCTGCCAGAACTTACTGTATCTTTTGGTCATCGATTTTTTTTTCTCCCCTAAGATGCTAGAATGAGGCTTGGCTACAAAATTAGTTTTCACTGCTCTGTCAATTATTCCGAAATCCCCATTTTTGCTCAGTTCTTGCCTCGTCACTAGCTCTGATTTGAGGTGCCAGTGTTCTCTATGTTTAAGATAGTCTGATGCTACATTTTTTGTAAGTATTATGTAACTGTATGATAACACCGTTGTTATATAATACCTCCACATTTCTGTAACAAATCATTGTCAAATAATAAAATTTGTCTATGTATCAATCTATTTACCTATAAAACAGCATTGTACACTACTCGATAATGACTTGCCTAAAATTATACGCTAAAAAACATTCTTTACAATATATGTGCAAAATACTTCTACAGAGGTACCAGAATGTACCTTGATTATTTGGTGGTTTACATGTAAAATCATCAATATTGAATATATGCTATGGAAAGTGCAAAAATGCTATTAATCTGACAGGCACTAAGCTCAGATAAGAATCGTGATAATGCTATGTGCTTCTGCATTACTTAAGTTTCTTATACCCACTGCACTCTTATAACTTAAATTAGCTATGCTTATTTAAATCTAATTTTGCATCATCAATATATTCCTAGATTGAATTATTTATGCCTCTGCTCACAAACATTTCAATACATTATATGGTAAAGTTAGATGAGAATATATGTATGAAATATCATTTCATTAGTAGTATTGTTGTAAGATATTCACAGTAAAAGCAGAAGCTTCACTACATTCATCTTCTCTGTCATTTTCCCCCAAGAATTTAGCAGTAGAAAATGTGAATGATCTGTCAGTCTATTAGTAGCATTTTAAAAATAAACAACTGCCTATTTGTGGTATAAAAGTATACATCTATTTCTTTGGAGTTTGACCACTATTCTCACTGTAACTACAGTTCCAAATTTTAGTGGACAAGAGAATGTTGAAGTTAAGCTATGGTGAGCTTAATGCCCTCCTCTATGTGTATACATCCATAACCTACAGTCCATTACAGAGTAGCAAGAACATTAAACGTGTTTCTGTATTTTATCAAAGAAATGGCTGAAGTTTGAACAGAGCCTGTTCACTAACAGCTACCTCTTGCCATTGACTGTTTTCTCAGTTAAAGTAAGTGCATATCCTTCGGGGGACACGGGAAGTGGGGGGATCATAAATGAGAGAGAGCACCTTTCTCCCACTGACTACCAGACAAGCATGAATATAAAGGGTGTGTGTGTTTTCTATTAAGAAAATAATTGTTTTGGTCATTAGTGCAATCCACCAAATATCTTTTTATTTTTCTGGGTAGAATTTAGGATACTGTTCTCCTATCCTCACGACATTTTCTGTAGCCATGTGAATAGTTTATCATCAAAGTATAAACAAAAGGGAATTATATTACTTGCAGGTGGTAGAAAGAACCAACAATATACTACTTTTTTTTTAACATTTATTATTTGAGAGAGAGTGAGAGAGAGAAGGGAGGAGGGCTCACAGCAGTCTCCATAGTTGTATATCGTCAGTTGTTCATCATCAGTTATGCATCATGGTGGTACATGGCTTCATGCCACACAGGTGGATGTGGGACCATACAGGTCAGGAACCTATCTGGGTACCTCCCCGCACGGGAGGTGAGAGCCTTCACTGCCAAACAATCCCAGTAGCAACTAGCAGCACTGCAGTTCAGTACATGGACCTGCATGAGCCAGGGCTAGGAATCGAACCCTGGACCAACCCCACAATTGAGAGGCAAGTGCTCAGCTGCTCAGCTATCCCAGCATCCCTCGGCTTTTACCTTCTGATGTGGAGATCAGTAGGGCTCATATTATAGCTTATGTGTCCTTCTGGGCACCAAAAATAATACCATGTAGTTGTCATGGACATGTTGCACGAGTAAAAAAAAAAAGCATTATGGTGTTAAGTCACTCAGTTCTGAAGTTTTCTTTTTTATTACAGTAGAATTACTTATCATATAACAGTTGATAAAGGGATTAACCTCAATACTTCCTAGTCTCCCTTTCTTGTATATCAGTGTGTATCACTATATAATAAGAAATAACACCATAAATTTCTCTATTTCACTAATTCTTATTGCATACAATATAATAGTTCAAAGTGATACATAGTCATTAAATATAACTTAGCAATAAACAGGCCAGAAAAAGTCTGGGTTGCTGAACCAAATCGGAAGCCAAGATGTCTTTCCATTCCAGCTATGTGCATCTGGCCATTTAGTAAGAGTTAAAGGAGGACCTGTGTTTTCTCCATATACCAGGATTATAAACAATACGGTTCTAATAAGTCTCTCTTGCATAAAAAAACACATGACATAAAACAAAGACATCCATAATTCACCTTTGAGAGTTTGAAGGGAGTACTAGCACAAACAAGATCAGATGAAATAAAACTTAAATAAATAGATAATGAGATAGATAATAAATAAATGCACTTTCTATTTTAAAATAATTTAAAAACTTTGAGAAATCTAATAAATTACTTAAACTTGAATCTTAACCAAAATTTTAAATATATACTAAGGAAAAAATGTAAAAATTATTTTAGGATCTTGTGAAAAAAACATAAAATTTTATATATTAGTTGAGGAAATAAAGAAAAGATGGAACAATGAAAGAAAAGAAAGGAAGAACAGAAGGAAAGAAGGGAAGGAGGGAGTAAGAAAGGGAAAAATAAAACAAGAGAATAAAAGTGTGTGTAAGAGGAGAGAGAAAGAGAGAGAGAGAGAGAGAGACATATCAAGAAAACAAAGAAGAGCTTTTGGGGTTGAATTTTTCTTTCCTAAATTATGCAGTTTTAAAAATCACTTGAATTACCCCTATCACATTCCAGTAATTGTCAAGGTGCTGGAAATACAAAATGGTAAAGGACACAGAGAGAACAGTTTCTTTACAAAGGTTAGAGTCTGGAGACATAGACAGAAAAAGGTATAAGCCAGCAAATAAAAGAATTTTAAATTGTGGTAAGGAAATAAACACTGTTCCAAAGTAGAGAAAAATACAGTGAATCTACTTCTGATGGGGTGGTCTGGGAAGGCCTTTCTGAAAAATAACACGTCAGCTGAAAGCTGAAGGATGAGAAGATATTATCAAGAGAATGTTCCTGGGAAAGGGAACAATATGTGCACAGGATCTGAGACAGAAAAGAGCTATTTAAAGAACTGAAACAGGCATAGGTTAGGGACATGGTGATCAAGAGTGAGATAAGGTCTGAGAGGGAGAAATGAGATCTATGGGTAGGCAGGAACCAAATCTCATGGCCATGGACGATGTCAGTTTTATAGGTCTGAATGCAGTACAAAGCTACTGCTAGTTTTATAAAGACCACTCTGGGCACTGTCCAGGAAGAGATCAGAGGGGCCAGAATAGGTGAGGGGAAATGCACGTTGGCAGACAGTTGCTGTACTGCAGGGGAGAGAGGATGAAGGCTAGAATCAGGCCGGCAGCAATGCAGATTGCGGAGACAGACTGGGGTGATGATTTTGGAAGAGGGCTCAACAAATTTGGGTGAGTAACTGGCTGTGGGAAGTGGAGAAGTTGAGGACTCAACAATGACTTTCAGTTTTCTGACCTCAGCATAAGATGGTGCCATGTATTTAAAAAGAAAAGGCCTAAGAAGAGAAGGTTTTGGGGGAAGTAGGGAGGATGAAAATGGAGAGTTCTGCTTTGAACAGATGTCTAAAGCAGGGGTGTCCAATCTTTGGACTTCCCTGGGCCACAGTGGAAGAAGAATTGTCTTGGGCTACACATAAAATACATTAATATTAACAGTAGCTGATGAGCTAAAAAAGAAAAAGCTTGCAAAAAAAAACTCATTATGTTTTAAGAAAGTGTACAAATTTGCGTTGGGCCACATTCAAAGCCATCCTGGGCCACATGTGACCTGCCGCCCTCGGGTTGGACACACTTGAACAAAGTTAAACCCAAGTAGCAATGTCAGGTGTTTGATTAGATCTATATGTGTGGAGCTCCAAGTAGAAGGTTGAAAACCATTATATTGTGATGGCATGAAAGCCACGGAAGATAGTATAAATAAAGAGGTTCAGAATTAGGCTCTTCAACAATAACCAGTGATTTCAGCTGTGATTAAAAATGATCAGTCAACAGACTATCTATAAAACAGATTTCGAGACGATGGAGAAAAAGGCTGAGAAAGTGTTTGAGACTCCATTACATTAGGTCAGCCAAGTGTAATGCAGGCTTAGATCAGAATCAGTGAGAACTGATCCTTTTTTTCTCTTCCCATTATACTCTCCTTCATGGCATTCTCATTTAATCTCCTAATTTCAACTGTTGCCTCCAGGTTTATATGTCAGTCTTTATATTTCTACTTGCTTGTTGCATGGCATTTTGGGTGTCCCACCACTACCTCCAACCAAAAGACTCAAACAAATCCAGTTCATCTGTTCCATCCACCATATTGTTCCTTTTATATTTCTGCTCCAATTGATGGTACTGGCAAGGAAGTATGAGGTGGATCGATCACTGAATCTGTTCCCTCTTGTTCCTTTTTATTTCCCTTAATGAGTAAGTTGCCAAATCCTGTTGATTATGTATCAGTAATATTATATATTCAAGCTAAGTTTCCATTTGTAAAGTATAGTCAGTAAAGTATGCAGTAACGTAAATGTTAACAAAATTATTTTAATCGAAGATTAAGTGTCACTGGTGTTATTAACCATATATTATTCAAATATTTCTTCTAAAAATTATCTTTGGACTAAGATATAATATGAAAAATAAGTTAAGATGGCTTGCAGATTTTTAGATCGTCAAAGTCATTTGACCTTAGCAAAGGGGGCTAATTCGGTTCTATTTTTATCATCATGTTTAGGAACGAATCACAGACAGCAGAGATAGAAATAAAGATGAATAAGAAAGTTTTGGGCCATTTAATTCATCTCCTTGTTAGTGCCAGGGAATTTTTTGTTTTGTTTTGTTTTTTGTTGTTGTTGTTGTTGTTGTTGGTGGTGGTGGTGGTGGTGGTGTGTGTGTGTGTGTGTGTGTGTGTGTGTAATGCCTGTGGGATAGTGTGCAATAAAATCTTAAAACATTTCAACAATTTTTGTAAAGGAGCTGAGTATCTTTCAAGTTGCTCTCAGCCTTGTTCTATAATCTTTTCCATGAAAAATAAACAAACAAGCAAACAACAAGAAGAACAACAAAATACATGAATTAGGCATCAGTATAATGGTCACTGTCTCTTTTATTTTAGCAGTGCCCTTGGAGTCTTACCTTTCTACATAATCTAGTAGCCGGGAGCAGTGATTTGAGGCAGGAGCATCATGGCCTCCTACCGCATAAAGAAAGCCATCGCACGTGGCCACTCCGACACCCCCTCTTCTCTTACACATGGGAGCACACATGCTCCACTTATTTGTATGAGGATCATAATACTCCATGGAACTCAAACAGGAACTTCCATCACGACCTCCAACTGAATACAACCTAAAAACACAATGGGAAAAACATGATTTAATACTAAATCTGAATGCTAAAACAGAATAGAAAAAATCCTTTAAAAATAAAGGCTAGTCCTACCAGGAGCCTCAGATATATTTGAAATATATTATTTCACATGGAAATCTTTTCTAAAGGTACTTTATAAATGATTACATATGCCTGGAGTTCCCATCATTCTAGCACACATTATAGCAGATAAAATGAAAACAACTATGATATTATAACCTCTAATATTTCTAGAATGTTAGATATAACATAATTAACCAATGTTAATATATTATTGTAATAAATGTTGAGGAATGATTATTTAAAATATAGAATAAGATATATTTATTTACCTCCACTAATCTTTGAAAATGATCATAGGTAAAAGAAAACTGACTCTTACTGGATCAGCATTTGATTTGTACTAACAGATAAATTATGCGTATTTCCTGTGTTCTCTTTAGAATGCTAAATAAATGGAATAACCTAAACAAATATTGTCATAACACTAGCTTTCTTAATCAGTGTCTATACTATAGCTAATGTGTTACACAGATGAACAAGACTTTATAAGAAAAAAGTGTGCAATGATATTTGATTGACTACCATTGGAACTTACTTGATACACTCATTTTGCTATAATTATTTTGTTAATGAAAAGAATGCTATGCAATTGTAAATTATATTTAAATTATTACATGTACATTGGCTATTTTAATAAAATAGATTTTTCCTGTTTAATCATATCCATAAAATTTCATCACAGCAAGGCACGGAGTTGTACTTCTTTATTCATTTGTTCAATATATACCTTTGAATGCCTAGTATGTACAACAAACATCCAAAGTTTTGTGACTATACCCATGAATAAAACAGAAATAAAAAAATTCCTGCACTCACTTCTTCTAGAGGAGGGAATAGACATAATGTACAGAATAAACATACATTCCATACTTCTGTAGAAGGTGCTAAGTGCTGTAGACATAGACAAAATAAACATATATATTACATACTTCTGTAGTATGTGCTAAGTGCTGAAGTGGGGTCAGAGCACAACTTGGTAGAGGGGTATTATCGCTACAATTTTAAATACATGGTCAGGAAAGTTCTCACTGAGATGATGTTTGCACAATAATTTGAAGAAGTGGGTAGTGATTGGAGGTAAATTCATGAATATCTATGGGGGAGAGGATTTGAGGCAGACTGAAGAGGTGAATTCAAAGATCAGCCACGAAGCCAGAGTGGCTGGAGCAGAGGTTAAGGAGGGTGTGGCAGATTAGGTGAGAGGTGAGGATACAGAGTAGACTCATCTAGGTATTCATGAACATTTACCCTGAGGGAAACAGGAAGCCATAAAAAGACTGAATCCAGGAGTGATATGACTTGCTTATGTTTTAATAAGATTAGATGTGGGATTTTCCTTACTAGTGGAACTCATGTTTAATATATTGGTAAACAGACAAATCTATACTTTTCAGTTTCTAAGTAAATACACAGGAAGACATGATGCTTACTTACTATGTAAAATAATTCAGGCCTTTGATTTATAAATGCATGTTTTAATATTAAGTCATTAATAACTCTAAAATAATGATGTTTAAACTGATTTCAAATCCTGGAGACTTTTTTTAAAACTGTTTCTGTTTGTCTTATAATGACTGCCATAATAAAATGTGTCTAATTGCCCAAGAGTGCCCTTTATGGATATAACGTGTCTTTGCTTGATTACTCACAAGTTGTCTGCCAGCTCTCAATCTTGCAATATGTTGAAATTAACCAATAGGAACATTTTAAAGGACAAATGTTACACAATTAGGTTTGAAAAGGCACCAAGAAGTGAAATAATTATTCACTCAGAAGTTTTTATCTTTCTGAACAGTGTATAAAAGCTGAACTTTTTTTATTTATATGTTTTATTTAAATTGAAAATCTATGGGGAAGCCGGGATGGCTCAGTGGGTTAAGCGCTCACTTTGCAGCGTCGGGGACCGGGGATCAAATCCCAGCCCCGGCCCATGCGGAACCATATGCTGAACTGGGAGCTCCCCCAGTTCAGTTCTCTCTCTGTCTCTGTATCTCTCTCTCTCTCTCTCTCTCTCTCTCTCTCTCTCTCTCTCTCTCTCTCTGTCAAAAATAAAAATAAATAAATAAAAATATATTAAAAAAAAAGAAAATCTAACTCAAAAGAAGTATGTTATAATTTTGAGATATTATTATTAAAATTTAACTAATATTTTCTGTAGAATTTTACTTATTGGGTAAATATCTTCACATGAGCTACCTAGCACTGCCCCTGGTATGTAGTTTATAGATATAGATATAGATATAGATATAGATATAGATAGATATGAATATGCCATCCTTTTTTCTATTGTTTTAAAAGAATTGTTGACTTCAAGTAGCTCTATTTATTTATATACATTACTATGATAAATTATAGTATTGGTATATATATGAACCCAATATTGCTGACAATATATTATTTCTGTGCAGTAATATATCACACATTTTCTCATTCCAAAATCATTAAAAATGCTAACATATAAAAATATACAGGTATATGTATATAAAAACAAATGGTAATGAATATAACATATTGTTTATATTATAGAAGTCAAATATATAAAGTCTGTTAGTATAGTTTATTATTTGGAAATTAAATGTTCCTGCAAAGTTCACAAGTTACAACATTATTGACTTCTTTAATATATATACACACACATATATATACAAGGGTTGTCCAGAAAAAAATCCAGCTATTGTCAATATAAGGAGAATTTTATATACATATATACACACATACACACAAACTACTATACCTTCAGTCTCTCTTGCTGTGAACCCTCACCTAATAAAATCCAGTCACAAAAGGGTTTATAAAAGAAAAAAATATATATAATGTCTTGAAAAAGATAACCTAATATTTGACATTTTTTCTCTAAAATAAATGTTTGATATATGGTATTTGCTATTTTATGAATTTACTAAAACCTAATCAAGGATATCAATGTTTACTTTCATTTGGTTTATGTCTCTTTTAATGTGCATAATAGTATTATATAGTCTACATATATAATATAAATTATTAATTAGCACCAGAGAAAAACTAATTAAAATGGGTAAATACACTGAACTTTTCCTTAAGAACAGAGTAAAGTTTAGAAAAAAAATAGAACTGTAATTTGTGAAAATATAAAATAGTGTCCTTTTTTACTGCTTTATGGATTCACTGTTATCAATAGACATATTTTAATATTTGAAAAGATTTTGAAAATTATACAATTTACAAATGTATGCTATTAACCAACAATATATATAATCCACTTATTTTGAAACATAAATTTGCTATGTGACTAAGAACTAGAATGTAAACATAAATACCAATAATAATATCACTGTAATTTTTAAAGTTAAAAATAAGGGATAGAAACAATATATTCTATGCAGTTAGAATAAATGCCAAAATGTATGCACAAAACTTCACGGACAATTATCAAAGGCAATCTTCTCAAGTCACCCTTTGCAATCTATTTAATAAAAGTTTAGATTGGTTTTCTGCTTTGTTTTACCACAATGGCAAATTCGATGTTGAGAATCTGAAGCAGTGAGAAGAATCTGGTGCTAGAAGTGAATGCAGAGGCAACATAGGAAGTGACAGCTGACAGTTCCACAGCAAGAAAGAAAATGTGACATTTTAACTTAGAGTTGAAAGATGAGTAGAAATGTGTAAGACGATGAAATGGGGGAAAAGCATTACATACAGTGAAAGCTTTATGAATAAAGACAAGGGGCACAAAGGGTCATAGCATGTGATAAATAAAGAGTGGCAGTATGTCATATTGATGGAAGGGGTGGTAGTGAAGAAGGGGAAAGAAGAGATGTAGCTTGTAAGATGAAAATATGAAGGGGGTTGTATGCCATGCTTTAGAGTTGGAATTTCATTCTTAGGCAATGAAAAAAGAACAGCAAAATGACAGTCTTGGGAATCACCAGAGTCATACGTAGCTCAGTTTGCTTTGAATATCGACCACTATGTCCCTTGCTGCCAAATATTGTCAGATCAGAAATATCCATGAATTAAAAAAACAAACAAACAAACAAACAAACAAAAACCTCTTTTAGGATTTTGGTAAGAATGACAGGAATCTGAGTCTTTCTTAAATTATGTGTTTATTCAGCATGCAAATGAGTTTTACCTAAAATTTATCGAGTCTCAGTGTTTTGAATCCTAATTGCCATGCATCTGTCTCAGTGCCACATATTTACCATTCTAGTAGTAATAATATAGCAATTGCATGAAAAAAATTATGTATTAGTTAGAATATAGGTTCAGATGTGTGTGAAGTGACTTTCCAGGTGTGGAGACCCTGACTGTTTCCCACTTCTATCCATGTCATCTGTAGAGTATATGACCCTTTGTCACAAACTGTGAAGAGTCTGAAATTTTACCCTACCTGAAAGCTAATAAATTAGCCCACCACAGTTTCGTAGATACTGAAAAAAGACAGGAGACTCTTAAGTCAGAGAAAAAATGAGTTAGTTACTCAGAGCACAACAGGGCAGCAAGAGCTTCATGTTCGTATTTGTTATTCTCGTCCCCCCAAGCCCCACCAGGGTGATACAGAGAGACTCAGGTAAATGCCACAGTGGGCTTTTCTCACATCTGAGGAACACCTGAGTTTAGGAAAAGCTAATTCTTTAAAAGACACTGCCAACAAATTAGCCCATCTTGAGCTGTGAAGGGAGATACTGTTATTCTGGTCAAGGAACACATGTCTCTCTTCTGTGTAAAATCACTGCTCTATCTTTCAGAGCTGTTTGATTAAAAAAAAAAAATCTTTAAAAGATAACATGAAAAGAAGTTGCCAGTACGTATTGTTTGTAAAAGGTGCACTCATTTTAAAACCCTGTTGTAGAATTGTCTGCAAACCTTCTAGTCCTGATATCCTAAGGTATTCCCCGTTATCACAACCATGGTTCAAACAGCAGGATGAAGAAAAAATGGAAGAAGGAGCACTCTGTCTTTTTAAGAATTATCTTTTAAATTGCACAACTCATTTCACACATGCCATTGGCCAGAACTAGGTCACATGGCAATACTTAGTTGATGGCATGCTGGAAAATGTTGCTCTCACTTTAGTTGATCATATGCCTACCTAACCACTGGTGTTTATATTGCCATGTGAAAAGGAGTGAATGAGTATTATGAGACACTAGAGGTTTCTGACATAGCACTAGATCTTTTCCAGTTCTGGGTGCCGTTGTACATTCTGTCTTACCTATTGTATGTACTTTTTTATAACAAAGGCTAGATTATTTCTTACTTGTTTCTCATCAGTCAATTCAGGTATGTGTCTACTGTTAATAGAAAGTCATTCCTGATGCCATTTTTTCTTCTTCCCAGAAAGTTATTATTTACAATCTGTATCCTAGGTAAAGTTATTTAATATTTGTCATACTTTTTCAATAGTGCATATTCCCATAATGGCTACAGAAACCTCTTTCTAATTTGATTATCTAAATATTTGAGAGTTTTGCTGATTAGCTTTGATATTAAATATAATTTTCATTCATGTTATATTGTTACCCAGAAACTATGTTCAGGCATCCCTTCCCCTGCAGAATAGAAGCCTAAGAATTGTACAACTCATATAGTACAAAACCTTTGAAGTAACTCCCTACAGAATGCTGTCTGATTCTTTGTTTCCCAGTTAATCGGGAACTCTTTAATCTATTCTCAAAAGAAGGCTTCTCTATAGATTTTACTGTCAGGATACTCCAACACCTGTCCTTTGGTGAAACTTTTCACTAGAGGTGGTTGTTGGAGGGCATTGTGGTACAGTGAGTAGGATGTCAGTAGGCTTTCAACAGTGCGTATGACTGCTTTTGTTCCTGCCTACTAAGATATATTGATACATGGAGCAAACAAAGTCTGAGACTTGCTGATATCATAATGTGGCTAGTAAGCAAGATTGTGGGTTGAAGTTTATTAGAACACACTTATCTTTATTTATTAGGTTATGCTCATATTTCCTAAAGAAACTTCACAATTGTAAAGATGTGAATTAATTTTGGTCAATTAACCACACCCCAACACTTGGTAGAATTTAATAACCTGAAACCTGAGAGAAGTGGTCACTTCTAAACTTAATCTCTATGTTTCCTTGACAACTCCCATGTCACATATATTACAGTTCTGTATTTTCCCCCTCAGTTGTTTTATATTTCCCTTTGAAAGCTTTGTAAGCTTTCTGAGAAGAGATTTGATGTATTTTCTTTGATATATCATTGTGGCCAATAATGGTTGTAAATTAAAAAATATATATATTGAAATATTGGTTTTCAGCTCTTGAAAAAGACTTCTTCATTTATGAAATTAAAAAAAAAAAAGTACCTACGTTCCATTGAAGTAAAATGTTGACAAATGGCCAGAAAAAGTATTAATCATCTGTCTTGGAAACCACAAAGGAAATATTAATACTTAATTGATGAATTAAAAAATGGTTCGTAGAAAGGTACTGATTAAACTAGGCTTTGGATGATGGAAAATATTATAAATGATCTCATTTAGGTAAAAGAAAAAATTAACATATTTTTAATACTTCCTGACACTGTTGTTCTCACAAGTACAAAACACTGAATCCTGTTAATACTGAACTTGCCACATGAATGCCATACAAGTAAAGACTGGGTGAGGCAACCATCCCAGAAAGTTTTCAAATGCCTCCAAATATTGTTTGGATAATCTGAGGGGAGAAACTAAGGGGAAAGTCAGAAATGATTAAGAAAAATTACAATGTAAAGACAATCTAGGCCGAGAGATGAGTATGTGCAAAGGGGTGTGACTAATCAAGGCATGTTTAGAGAATCTTAGTGATCCAGTACGTCTGGTGTACAAGATGGCTGTAAGGTCAGTGTAAGAGTAAAGTACTGGAGAAGGGCAGAGAAGTTCTAGATCATTAGCCACTACATTCCAGACTTAGGACTCTGGTTGTGGCTACGCTCAAATAGGAACCACAATGAACTGTCTGTTGCTGCTATACATTCCAGTACTGAGGTATGATTTATCAAATAATCCCGTTGAACCATCAAAATGCATTTCAATCTATTATGGTGATAAGATTTCCTTGAACAATTATAAATGATTCTTTAACCATAGTGATCTCTATAAAATTGAAATGCAACCATACCACTGACCTGTTTTAATTTTTTATAACGTATTTACTTTAGCCAAGTTCCTATATGCCCCGAGCCTGCCTTTATATCCAATCTTTTGGGGTCACTCTTTCTCATTATGTTCCAAACACACAGCTTTTCCTTCATTTGTTTGCTGTTCATTCTCGGGGACCGGACATAGATTGTTCCTTCTCATTACAGCTTTTCCTCACTTTCTGGAAATCTGCTAAATCAATCAAATCCCAGCTGAAAAAGACTGTTTTCCAGGAGGCAAATTACAAATTTCCTGAGCCTATGAATAGCCCCAAGTAAGACTCGGCCAAAAAGAAGTTCTACTTTTTTTTTTAAGTGGGTGAATTGAATATAATACAATTTTAATGTAAATTGCTTATCATATATTATAAAAGTATATAAAATTTGAGGTTCCATATTAAACAAAGAAAGAATAGTAAAGTGTGAGTACAAAAATAGAAACAGGGATTCAGATGGCACCAGTCAAGTGACAGGCCTTGAGGCTTAGGTTATTATGCTAGATATTTGGACATACTGGAGAAAACTGTCCTCGACTCCTGTTCTTGTGATAACTTCAAGATATAATGAGCTTCAGGCATCAATTGCAGAAATTGCAACTTGTAGACATTGCCATTGACCGTGAATATTATTACCACAAGGTTTTGAAAGAATTAGATTTGGTTAGGGACTCATGACACAAATTTTGTCATTTTTGCAGATTCTTCAAGGACCATAATGTACATTTATTAAAATTCCAGCTTATTTATGAATGTGTTTAGGCAGTATAGGTATCTGCTTCATGAGATAACTCAAGAAATGAAGATAAACCAACCAGAAAGAACTTTTAACTACAAAGTAAAGTTTGAAAGAACAAAGCTAAAGCAGAAAGCAAAGTGGTAACAAAAAGAATCACTAGGAAGGATAATGGGGGAGTCTGAGGTTTTATATGGTCAATCACCACAACAAAATGTCTGTTCACTGGTTTATTGTAATTCCTTTATCAAGGTCATCTGTGGCTGTGCTTGCAGAAGATGATGTATCTGTCTACAACTCAGCTTAAGCTATTTTATTGGAAGACTAAAATGTTCCATGAAATTGATACAATTTTGCTCTTAAATTCATCATACTATATGCATTAATTTAAACCATAACCAATTTCTTGCTTTTCCACTACAAATAGTATCATAAATATTCTAAACTGAAGAGGGATTTTTGCTAGGTTTATTAGCTTGAATCGGGAGAATTATACAAAATAATACTGAGCACAGCAACAGTCAGGTTAGAATGACACATTAGTGAGATGTAAAAAAAAAACAACAAGAGGGAAGAAAACACATCAGTAGAGCTGATAAAAAAAAATGCAACTGTCAGAGTGATGTTGAAACAATTTTCTGCTTTGGGTCTGATGTGAAAGGTCACTTTCTAGTGATTAGTTTCTTTCTGGGTAAAACAGAAAAAGCTAGACATTAGTAGACAGTCATCAAACTACAAAATTTTGAGGCCATTAAATCATACCTGGGAAAAAAGGATACCCAAATGAGTGCTGTACTGTTTTGTTTTAAAGGAAGAAAATTATTTGAAAAAGTAAATCATTCAAAACAGTTCCATAAAATAGGAATAAAATTTTGGAAAATGCTCCTAATTAAAATGTAACCAATTGCAAGATTAAAAATTTTAATACTATCACACTCTGATATTTAGTACAAAGAAGGGCACTAGAATAAAACAGGATTTCTTAAGATATTAAATATCCTAACTGGTCCAAAATACAAGGATGAGAAAATCAACATAGATAATGAATTTCATGTATAGTCAATTTAAAAGGTTCATTATAAGAAATTTGATCAACAATGTAATGATAACATGTGAAAATTTGTAAAACATTGTCCATTAAATATTTTATATATTAGATATTTATCCCATTTATTTCTGATTGACTTTGGAGAAAATTTATAGTAAAACACACATATATTCAGATATTTCTGGGAAGCAAGGATGGCTCAGCAGGTTAAGCACTCACTTTGCAGCCCCAGGAACTGAGTATCGAATCTTGGCTCTGGCCCGTGCAGACCCACATGCTGAACTGGGTGTGCTTCCCGTGTGGGAGGCCATCAGTTCAGTTCTCGCCCCTGGCTTAAGGGGGCAAGCCTCCCATGCGGGAGGCCATCAGCCCAATTCACACTCTGCACGGCCCCTACCTAGCTGTATGGAATAAAACCATGTCAAAAACTGATGACATACAACTATGGAGACTTCTCTGGGCCCTCCCCCTTCTCTCTATCTCTCTCTATCTTAGTCACAAACAATAATAATAAATATTAAAAAATATATATATATTTAAAAGGAAAGTATAAGGGAAGGATCACAAAGCTATAATGAAATATAATTATTTAAATCTAGAATAAAGTTAGTATCATAACATATAAGTAACTTTAATATATTATGTTTGTGTACATATGTGAATTCTCTTTATAGAAGAATGTAGCAAATGAATAGACAATGTGAGGATATTTCTCATCTCTGTAGAGCAAATTTGCTATGTCAATGAAATATCTATTTTCTTTTTTTCCCCTTGTTTATAGCAGAGAGCAAGAGAGACAGAGAGAGACAGAGAGAAGAGGGAGAACCCAGAACAGTCTCCAAAATGGATAATCAAATTAATTACTGGCTAAAGCAGTATGAAATATATTTCATGATAATTATGTCCACTACACATCAGCATATTTATATCTTTTATTTTAAAGTCATTTAAGTAGCCTTACAAAGGCTACTAGAAGTTTGGTGTTCAATACATATTTTCGCTTAATTATGCTAGTCTATCCAGTTCAATACTTCCATTCTGTTCACCCTAAATCAGGCATTCTCAACCTCAGTGTGGTGGATATTTTGGGCCAGATAATTCTTTGTTGGGGGTGAGGTTCTGTATCTTCTTCGTTTGTTTGGCAGTGTTCTGGGCTTCTATCCACAAGATACTCCTACCCCAATGTGATAAACAAAATGTTTCAGAAATTCCCTAAAATCCTTTGGGAATGGTAAAATATACTCCCCCTAATTTCCATGAGAACCCTATCCTAAACAAAGTTAATCACAGCCCTGGAGTGGACAACTGCAGAAGCTAACACTCTATTCTCCCACTTGCTCTTTCTTTTGAAGTCAATTTGCTAAAGCAGCCAGAACCATCCATCCACAAACACAAATAATACATCAGTCCTCTTCAAGCTCTTCTCTTTGCAAGTAGAATACAATGCGTATCTTTACTTAAAGGGACTTACTGAATCTTGCCACTGCCTACTCTTCTTTTCTCTATAAGGCAGCTGAATATACCCCTTTATCAATGTGTCAATACGGCAAGCTTGAACCAATTCGATCTGTTTGAATTTGCTCTTTCCTTTGAGATGCTGTTGCCACCAGTCCTCATGTGCCTGGATCTTTGGTGCAATCTCAATTTGTCAATTATCCATGAAGATTGAATTTTTAAAACACAAAAAGCTAGTTATTTAAAATGATTTTCATCAAACCAACTTACTAAAAGTTTTCTTTTTGTTTTTTTAATGTTCACTCAAAAAAAAAATTTTTTTTTCCAGATAAAAGAAAATTCTACTCACTTGCCATTCAATGCTGCTACCCCAACTGTGCTTCTGGAAATTGACATACTGGCTACAAATGTCCATTGCTGGTTTTGGGGATCCCACCTCTCCACCGTGTTCAGGTAGCTCCAGCCATCATGACCTCCTACAGCATAAATAGGGCCTTCAAGCACAGTCACACCTAAAACGTGGGAGAAACAAAAAGTGAATGGATTTCTTTCACAGTGATATTTAAAAAATCAAATTGATTGTCAAACTAGAGTGCTATTTAGAAAAGGCTTGAGCTATTAAGAAATAATTGCAACATGGTAGACACTATTTACTAAAATTAAAACATTCCATTAAATTAAAATATTTAGAACCCAAAATAAATATTATGAGCTAGATGCTTTATAGAAGAGAACAAATGTCTCTATTTATGTCCATGTGAGAAAGGAAATTCTAAAAATCAGAGATGAGATACCTTGTGCCATTTAATGTATTTTATTACTTGATGCAATGTTGCATTAAGCAATGTAATATCACTTTGAGCAAAACATGTTATCTACCTCTAATTTATGAAGAATTTCTTTAATTTCTCCTAGCCATTTTTAAATTCTTATTTAAAAAATTCAATATAATTATTATGATGGCACAATAAATAAATAAATAAATAAATAAATAAATATTAAAAAACAAAAACAAAAAAGCACGAAACGACACTAATGAATACCACTCAGCATGATACCACCACATGTCAACGTGAATACAACTGTGAGACATTGATATACCAAGGTTATGAAACCTTACCAAATTGTTTGCACAGTACTGATAACCTATGTGCATGGTGCAAGTTCTCTAACTTAATTGTCAGATCTCGTATTTAATTTTTAAGGTATAACATACTGTTGAATTGATAATAATTTAATAATGCTTGTAGTATAAATTTTCAAATTTAAGGAAAAACTACAAATTAAAAATAATGCGTCTGATTTAAAAGATTGCTCTTATTGTGAGTAGTAAAGGGTAACTTTCATTTTAAGAACTGGAAATAAGTTTAATATGGCTATTTAATTATCAGTGTAAAGGAGTAATTTTTACAGTGTAAACCAAAAAGTAGTCTGAATACCGTATTTTCCGGCGTATAAGACGACCAGGCGTATAAGACGACCCCCTAATTTTACAGTTAAAACATAGGTTTAGGCCTATATTCACTGTATAAGACTACCCCCCACTTCCGAGGCTGTAGTCTTATGCAGCGAATATAGGCCTAAACCTATGTTTTAACTGTAAAATTAGGGGGTCGTCTTATACGCCTGGTCGTCTTATACGCCTGGTCGTCTTATACGCCGGAAAATACGTATCAATTTTCTAAGTCAACATGGTTTGAGTTATATTTGGCTTATAGAATTTTTCCTGGGTAATTTTTATTAATTTTGAAAAGTAAATAATTACTTTTCTTTTAGAAAACGAAAACTATTAGAAGAACAGATGAAAAGAAAGTCGCTCTGGAATCTTGGCTAAAATGAGTGTCTGAAGGTTTAAAGGAGATATTTTATCAAGCATAAGGTCAAGACAAAGGTCTCAAGTGATTTCCTGCCATGAAACACACTTTAGTGCTAAAAACATCTTCTATTTGATTCTCTTAGAGATTAATTTTTCCCACATTGAAGCCCACTTTATGTTTCTGTTACACATTGACTTTTAGGTGACATGAGTAAAAACCTAGTAACTATTAATAACTTCTTTAGTTAAGGGCTTGTTTATGGTTTTGTTATTTATTATTTTTTTATTGAACTGAGGTTTTCTGAGCTTTATCTGGGTTGACTAAAATAATATATGTTCTTGAACTTGAAGTGCATATCAAAATTAAAGAAGTGTAGTTCTCATCTTAACAAGAAACAAAAATTCTTTTTAAAGGTGATTATTAATTTTTTAAAAATTCATTTAACAGAGTTCTAATGTGAGCTAGTGATGTTTTAGGCACTTGCAGGAAGTTAAGTAAAAATGAATATGAAATAGTCTCTTCTAGATGCTAAGAGACTAAGTGTGAAAAAGGCTTAGTTCAACGATGATTATCTATAGTCAAGGGGACTTAAGTACACCCACTGTACCAGAAGTGCAGAGAAGAGGACAACTAGCATTGCAAAGAATGGTTGATAAAGGAAGAACTTGCCTCAGAAATGACATTAGACTCACTATTAAGGAATGAATAAGAATCATCTAAATAGGAAGCAGAGGCAGGGTCAGTCTGGATAGAGGCAACAACTTGTATGAAGTAGGCTTTCCCAGCTTGGAAAGAAAGTGTGGTGTAAATCGCAGGCAGTAGCCAATGGAAGTGGCAGAATTTAAAATTGCATTAGGCAAAGGATACATTTGGATGAGCTATATCACTTTACGAGGTTTGTTCTTTCTAGACAGGTATATAAACCATCTGATTTGTGTTTCATTGATTTAACCTTAGTATTAGAGATAATTCACTGAAGGAGAGAAACCAAGGTAATAAATATTTTTCCCCTATGATGGAACATGTGAAACCCTATCATTTAATTTATCACAAATGGAATCTAGCCTAGGATTTTTGTTATATATCGCAAGTATGCATGACATAAGCAAATGTAAAATAAATATATAATCTTGGAATGTTCTTTGGAAAGCCGTGATTGGCTTATCTCTCTATTCTGTTATCTAGTTGTTAACACAATGCTAATGTGCTGAAATATATGTTTCCTGGTTTCACCACATTTCCTCTCTGATCCATAAGTCTTCACGTCAAGACTGTCCAACTAATCAACACCATTTTCATGTTAATCTGATTCTATTCCTTTTCTATACCTTGGATACTCCTATTCTGTGTTGCCTGGTTGGTCATTCTAGCCCGTTCTCTTTGTCTAAGATATTTAACTTTTCATGCCTGTAGCAACTTTCAAAAATATGAGAAAACAAAAAGCATTCATATGCTTCAATATCATATAACATTCACATTTTAATCTATTTTCTTTCAAACTATCTTAAGCAATGAGAATCAACTGCCTCAGTTTACTTTTAATGAACCACTTTACTTTGCCTTTCCATATTAAATGTTTTAAAATATATATTTATTTATTTATTTTTATTGTTTTTTGACAGAGAGAGAACTGAACTGGGGGAGCTCCCAGTTCAGCATATGGTTCCGCACGGGCCGGGGTCAGGATTCAATCCCTGGTCCCCGGCGCTGCAAAGTGAGCGCTTAACCCACTGAGCCATCCCGGCTTCCCCCCATATTAAATCTTTTAGAGGATGCAGACAGGTTAATAAATCTTCTATAAATTTTTAGATTTAAGGGCTAAGGTTAGAGACCCCATTTATAGACTTTTTCATTAAGGGCCCTTGTTTGTCATTTCATACATAATCATATTCTAGCAGGAACTGAGCTTTGTTAGCACAGATTCGCATTAGTTGCTTCCAATCAAAAGCAGTTATGAAATTCAAAAGTAAGAACCAGATATATTTTCTTTGCCAAAAGGTGCTAACAGTAAAGGGATATGGGTACATAGCTTTAGATTGTAGGGTATCCTAAATGCTAAGATTGTGGCATTATATATTACAAAAGGATTATATTTAATGGCAATAATTTGTAGCATTTCTTCTACTCCTTGGCAAAATGATCACAGTAGAGAGATGTGACAGAAAAGGTGGAGGTATGATTTTAAACTGTCAAATTCCACTAAACTGTTTTTTTCTGATACGTATCCTCTTATTATTGTAAAACTTATAAATAAATAGTATAAATAAGGTAAAATAATTGCATTAAGACACTGAATTGTAATGGACTTGCATAGTTCTTAGTTTATACTAGAAAATGCTATTTTAGAGGCAGCTTAAAAAAGCGCATTGATTTACTTATTCCAGCTTTGCTATACCTACATCACTATTTAATTAAATGGAAAAAAATAAAACTTGAGGAAAATAACATAAACCACTATAGAAGATGAAAATAACTGCTTAGAAGTTCTTGAATTTTTTTTTTTCTTGTTGACCCTTTTTTTTTGTTGTTCTGGATGGATACACATAGTCCATTGAAAAGTCTTTAAGGGTTTTCCCATTGTCTGGATATAACTGATAGACATGGAAGTGTTTTTTCAACTAGAACCTGAGCAAAATTAATAAAAAAAATAACTGTTAGAGCATAGAAATGGATGCAAAGGTTTTGAGCATCCTTATAATAATAAGGCAATTGCTCCAACTGTTGGATCTTCAGTTTTCTAATCTGTAAAATAATGATACCTCAAGGGTCATTTGTGAGACTAAAATGACAAAATGTACACTAAAATACTTGAAAGTTTTAACACTTAACTTTTCTTTTTTATTTCTCTTTCCTTTTCATTTTTCTTTTCTTTTTTAAGCAACTTTTAGTTTACTGTGATTTCTTATACTGAGAGTCAAAAGTAGGGTCAAGGTCAAAACTGTCTAGGAAGGAGCAAGAAAATGGTTTAGATTCACTTAAGTCCTTCTTGCACCATTTTTTCTGTAATTCTCTCTTTAGTCTTTTTATAAATTCTACCTATAATTTAACATTTTCTATGTATTTCTAATGTTTGGCTTTTCTGAGACAGCTGATTCATGAAATATGCAGCCATTTATTCTATACTGGTCATCATCAAATCAGGAATATTTAATCTCAATATTTATTTTGATTGTATGATATATAATGAACATAGTCTTACTTAAAAATAAATATTTTATAATAAAGATAAAACAAAATAATAGGTTTATTTCAGAAAAATATTAATGAAATTTTTGTGTAACTAAAACATAAAATTTCTAAAGAAAAAGACAAAAATTATAAATGAAAGCATTTGTCTGTTTATTAACAGGTAGTATGAACGTCTAAACACTTAACATAAAATAGTATCATAGCAACAATTTAAGGTTGTTTTATTTATAAAAATCCAAGTTTTAATTCTATATGCTCTGTAATTAATGTTAGAATATGTCAGCATATGGAGTAGAAAGTATTTTTCACTTTAGACTTGATTGAGAGACCCATTGATTAATATTTAGATTATTCTTATCTAAAATAGCAGTTGTGTAAGGAGCTCCTGCAAAGAAGAGTGGTTGTTAGCATTTAAATGATGAACAGCTGGGTGGTGCGAACATAATGTGATGTACAGACAATGTAATGTAGAATTGTACATCTGGAAACAATGTAATTGATGTCAATTAATGTCACCCCAATAAATTTAACAACAACAACAAAAAAACATACATAAACAATGAATCAGAAACTCAGATTTAGTTATGGCATAAATACTGTGTGATCTTGTTTTAATTTATTAAATTTTAATATTTTGGAATATTGTATATTATATTATAACAATATCAATTATTAGGTATTTTTGCCATTCTTTAACATATCATGTTATAGTCTAGTAAAATAATGAAAATTATTTTGCCTTACACTCTCTTTATCCAAACGTAAAGTATACTGGGTTGATTTTCGCATTTTTCTTTTATCTTAAAGTTTAAAATGAATTACACGTTTAACTGATAAAAATACATAAATAGTTTATTCTGATCAATTTGAGCATATTACGCTATAATTGTTTTGTTTTGTTTTTTATATTAACTTTTCAGAACTTGTTTTCTCAGGAAAAATTTAACTAAGGACTGTGATGTATCACTCAATTTATTAGTCAGCTTACTTTTAAAGTCACTTCCGAATACTGAATACTATCTGAACTTCTACATTTAAAACTATCTTTTAACTGAAACAATTAGTGAAGAAAAAGTTGCCCGACCTCATTTTTTTTCATCTTTACTGTTTCTTGAATATAAGCGTGTCTTTTGAAAAGGTGAAATGTTTTTGGAACAGAATTTTGTGTATAGTAAATCTGACAATCCAATTCCTTTCTCAGAGCAAAAGAGAAAAACTGCAATGCATTTTTGTTTAAGTCTTTTCTTAAGAGTGCTAAACGATGAAATTATCCAATAAAATTAATAGATAAGTCACTACTATGGACAGGACTCACTCATTATTTTTAGCACTACTAATACATTCAAGTTAAGTACTTGGTGTCTTGGAGTGTTTGCTATGTCACACAAATGACATGTACAGAGGCAGAGTGAGGTTACACTGTTGGTAAATTGACATAAAAACAAGTATTAATGATTCAAAAGTCTAAACATTGGAGTAAAAGATTTATATTATTTGTCTGATAAAATTAAACATTATTACAATAATATTCACATATATAATGAGTAACAATATCAGTGAAGGTATCAGTGAAGGCCAACACCTTCAACTTTATAGGACACACTCCTTTAATTAAAAATATTAATTCATTCACAAATATGTTTTCCAATATCTGGTGGATGCTTACGACATCAGACCACAACAAATAAGAATATTTTCCTGGGCTTACATTCTAGCAAGGGTGATTTGATAAACACGTAAAGGTTGATTTGATTTCATAAAAAAAAAAAATATATATATTATCTCTTATATTCATTAGAAGACCTTTTGGAATTTTTTGGAGAAGTGCATTTTCCTGTATGCCTAAAGGATTGCAGAATAAAATTCAAAACATTCATTCCATCAATAAAATAGTACATAATAGCATTTTCCAAGTGTCATAACATCGGCCATGACAAAAGTTAATTATAAATGGTTGGTCTCGTGGTTGCTTAGGTAATTCACAAATCTCTAGACATGTAAGAACAATTCTAATGACTTAGAAATATTTTATTAAATGAGTCAATGTAAAAAAAGAAATCATAAGCATGCTTACAGAGTTTCAGTTGGATACTTATGAATTCATTTACATATTTTAAGCCTTAATAAATTTATAGCTGAAGTTAAAGGCCACAGTGCTTATGGCTTTTCTATTTTACATGAATAAAGAAAATTATTTTTAGAAAATTATAAATATATATAGTCTTGAATGTAGTATGGATTTATTTATAATTTAGCCCCATCATTAGCAATCCTTATAAAAAATTAAATTACATAGAGCAATACATGGTTTCTGTGAAGTTGATGAAGCTTAAGGTTCAGGGCTCCTCACTTACAAGGCTTCTTCCAGGGCCCAAGAAGGAGCTCTAACACTGTGTTCACATGTCAACTGTGTTTCTCCTTTTCGAAGAGGATCTATCTCATCTTTAAACTCTGTCAAACCTGGCTCTCTCCCTAAGCTCATCATATTTACTGTGAAGAACGAACTTGATGTATTCTAGAAATAGTAATAAACACATAATCACAATGAAGTAGAAAATCCATGCAAAAGTCAAAGCAGCGCAAAACAAAACAAACCTCTGATCTGTTGAAAGCCAAACTTTGCCACAAATCAGCTGTATGAACTTTAACAAGCTACTCAATTTTTCTGGCTCTATTTTCTCATTTGTTAAAATAAGATACTGGAGTAAATATGCTCT
The DNA here is from genome assembly GCA_004027555.1 of Craseonycteris thonglongyai. Classification (NCBI taxonomy): domain Eukaryota; kingdom Metazoa; phylum Chordata; class Mammalia; order Chiroptera; family Craseonycteridae; genus Craseonycteris; species Craseonycteris thonglongyai. The sequence continues at coordinate 47,625 of PVKE010003391.1, read as the reverse complement.
TAAATGCTCTTTAGGTTTAAATAGCTATTAGTCTACATATTTTTTTGTTTGTTTTGATTACTTTACCATCCCATTACTACCTACCTGAACATTCAGATAGAAATTAGTAAGCATGAAATAATTTTTCTGTTAAACTTAATTTTAAGATGCATTTTAAATTGAGACATAGAAGATTTGTATGGTTAATCAGGTTGAAGACTTCTATGAAAAATAGTTAAAATATAAAATAAAATACCTCCCCAGATAAATCTGCAAAAGCAAATGCAAGCAATAAATCAGTAGTTAGAAACAGAATAAGAAGAACTGAAGTGGTAAGCTTTCTGTAGTTGATTTAATATTTTTTTCTGCTCTCTAATCGTTCTTTCTGTGTCATTCCCCCAAGTGGCCAGATTGCCCTCTAAAAATTCAATCTCATTCATTTTCTATTTAATATAAAAAGAATATCAGGTGAATTAATACTTTTATTATTTAAAATTTGAGTTAAATTCAAATCTATACACACAATTATGGACAAGAAATTACGTCAAAATAAATATTAAATTATTAAATTAGAAATTCTAATTAAAATATTATCATAGAGTGGGATTTTCGAGGTCATATTATGTAATTATGTATTCTCTACATGTCTTTTACTGCAGATGAAACATAAAAGAGGATATTTGTTATATTTTAAAATATATTCAAGTGATAATCCAACATCATTGAAACTAATTTGTTTTCTAATAATCTTGTGGCTCGCTACTCAAATATTCTATGCTTCCTTTTCACATTTGTGTTTTACAAATTTCTCTTTGTTGAATAAAATATATTTTCTTCTTCATTTGCCTATTAATTCTTTGTGGTTCAGTTCAGGCATCACCTCTTTTTAGAATCTTTCCTAATTATCATTCTGACTTAAAGCAGTATGTTAATGGGTCTTTTAAGTTTTCTGGTCTGCCTACTCAAATGTAAGACCCTTAGATACAATATCTTATTTATCTTTTTATTCTAACATGAGTTTTTTTGGTGTGCAGTGAAAGTTTAATGCTTGCTTGATGATTTAAATAATAAACATTCTTAAACAAATCTTTCTTGTATTTAACTAAACTAATTCTGCTCTAAAAATTTGTTTTCATGCTCCATATCCTCCTCAGAATTTTTCCGATTTTATTAGCCAGACATGCATAAGTACTAAAAATTGTGGGTCAGTGTATATATTTGTATATGTGTATTTGAGTGTATGGATAGGAATGTATATTACTAAAATAATTATGTATTTTATTTGTATCCCAATGTATCCATTGTATATTCGTTCATGTCTACGTCTATCCATATCTGTATCATCTATATCTACCTATATATATTTTAATATCTGATACATAGAACTGAATGGGCTGTTTTGAATTCTGTGTCCTTATGAAAAATTGCAAAACACTTAGGATAGAATCCTTTTATAGAGCCATGGGCCCTCTCGGTTTTTTGAAAAGCTATCTTTTTAAGTAAAAGAGATATGAGGAGGACAAACATATACTGATATAATTAAAGAAAAAGGCTAAGCTAAAGCAAGTGTTCCCTTTTTTTTATATAGCTTTTTATATTTATAGAGAGTAATTATTTTATCTTCAGTGCATATTTATTTTTATTTTATTTTTGACAGAAAGAGGGAGAGATAGAGACAGAGACAGCTAGAGAACCGAACTGTGGCAACTCCCCAGTTCAGCATGTGGGTCCGCCTGGGCCAGAGCCGGGATTCGATCCTCGGTCCTCGGGGCTTCAAAGCGAGCGCTCAACCTGCTGAGCCGTCCCGGCTTCCCCTAGTGTTCCCTTTAAGACAATGAAAACTGATAGTTTAAAATGAAATTTTCTAGTTTAATGGGCAATATCACAAATAAATTCAAGGTTTTATTATGCTGGTATCTTCTTTAGTTCATTCACTAAATGTTGTTGTTAGTATCATTTCTAAAACTCATAAAAAGCTCATAGTAAATGCCATTTGGGGTTTCCTTTCTTCAGGCATACTTTCAGGAATTTTATTAATTTAAGTAAGTTAAGTTAATTCTTTTTTTCTGACTCTGAAAAACTGATGCCTGTATCTATTGGTTATGTTTGGCCAATACACTGCTCCGAACAGGAACTTAAAACTGCAATGAGCAAAGCAATAAAAGAAAAAAAAATTTTGTTTGTTTGTCTGTTTTAATTGGCAAAATTTGCAGTAGTATCTAATTTCTAGGGCAGTGTAACACAAGCCCTCTCACAGATCAAGAGTGGATAAAAACAGAGATGCCAGTTCTAGTGCCTTTAGCTGGAGCTTCTATGTCCTCACTAGACTTTCAAAGGCATGTATGTAATTTTCATCTTGAATTAACTACCAAATCTTTTTCGGTTTCAAGCAGGTTCTAGGACATTTAATCAATTTTCTAAGCTAACCATTGTGTGTATGTGTATGTGTGTGTGTTTTACTGAAGTATGTAGTTTGGGGATTCATACATATTTTTATCCATTAAGCATGTGTTATTTTTAGTTCAAAAGTGTTTGACATCTTATTTAAGGTGAAGAGTTGGTGTTTACAAGAATCATTGACAAATGACCAATGTAAGTACAATTCTTGTTGCTTTAAAAATACCTGCCTATTGATAATGGCTAGACCATGTATATAATTTCTAAGCTTTTAATAACCATTGTTTTCAAATTACTCTTCTTGCTAATGGATCTGTCGGTTTCTGCTTACAGTGCCCATGTTAAATCAATCCTCAATGTTGACATCTACAGGATTGACAGATTAAGGACCTTCAAAGATCCACTATTCTATAAAAGTAATGAAAACATTCGGAAAAAGGGTCAAAATGAGATCTTTAGGAAATAAATAAAGGCTTAAAAATACCCAAAGAACATTTATTAAAGAAAAAACACCTGACTAGATAAGAACAATTGATATTTTTAATATGTCTTATTACAATCATCTCATCTTTATCTTTGCAGCAGGCTTGAAAAACAACCATCTCATGATTAAGGTAGTCATGAAATCCAACCACTTTTCAGAAACTGGAGGAGGTTGGACAGATTTGGTGATTCCTCAAAAGTCTTTTCCTCAAGGAATTGCCCTCTCTAGCAGTTCTTTGAAAACCTTCACTTGCAAGACTTATCCTTCTCTCACCTGACTGAGGATTCTTATTGAGAATGTCCAGGTCATATGTCAGGAAAAAAAAAAGAAAAAAAGGAAAGAAAAAAAACAAAAACAAACAAACAGTGGCAATTACGGTCAAACTTTGAACAATATGGGTTTCAACTGCTTGGGTCCACTTATATGAAGATTTTTTAAATAGACAGTTGGCCTTCATACCCCCAGGTTTCTTATTCTACATATTTAACCAACAATGGATAAAAATAGTATTTTCAATTTCCAGTTCAGAATTCATGTAGGCAGAGGGCGGACTTAAATTATATGAGAATTTTTAACTGCACAAGAGGTCAGCACTTCTAATCCCATGTTGTTCAAGGGTCAAGTATATTTAACATCATAGATGCCTGACATGGTGAAAACAATTGGGGCAAACAAAAACCAGACAATAAAACTTAAAATTAGTGCTGAGGAATGAGATATCCATGGGGGGATTTGAAAATAATATGACAATATTTCTGGTATTCTTTAAGGTCACATGCATGCTTAGGTTTACACACACATTCAACTTCTGAGAAGGTATTAAGCTCTCACCTCTGGCTGACCTTGAAGATTTATATGTCAGAAGTGAAGGTTAAGGCCTGAAGAGTCCAACTCCTGGTAAAAATCTACATAATTTATGAGACCTGATCTTAGGCAATTACAAAGGCTTTACCAGGCAAGCCTCATTGGGGAACACTCAAGTTCCTTAAAAAAACTGCAGGGCACCAGTTGTGCCATCCACTGGTTTAGGAGAGCAGTTCTGGCTGGTCATGCTTTCATACATTTGCATTACTAAGCAAAGCACCTTTATTCTCAGGCCTCCTTGTCTGAAAACTTGGAAAGTGGTTTTATTTAAGCACCTCTATCAAGGCCTCCTCTTGGCACAAGATGCAAGGCAAAAAACATACCTTTGCTGAGGAACTCAATGTGGGTGTTGGGGCATGTCTTCAATATTTCAGTAGGCAGTTTACAACTCTGGCTTGTCAGGAGCTCAGCTGAGCTGGGAGATGGCGAGCTGAGCTCAAGGAACTGCAAATAGGATAAACTCAAAGACATGCACACCAGAAAGTGCGTCACAAACTGTTAAAAGCCAGAGATAAAGAAAAAATAGCCACTTATCACATACCAGGGATCCTCAATAAGGTTAACAGTTTGTTTCTCAACAGATATCAAAGGGGCCAGAAGACAATGGAATGAGATATTTGAAGTGCTAAAGGAAAAAGACTGTTAAGAATTTTATATCCTTCAAAAATAATGGAAAGATTATCACACACCCAGATTAAAGAAACAAATGAAACACTGAGGGAATCTGTTGCGAGCAGACGTGTGCACAGGAAATAGTAAAACAAATCCTTTGGGTCAAAATGTAGACATTTCTATAAAAAGACAAATCAAAATGAAGAATACAGAGCCCTGGTAAGGTGAATTTAAAAAAAATGTATAAATGTATTTTTTGTCTATAACTATTTTCTCCTATCTTACTATTATAAGACAACTGTATAACTACTTTTAAAACTGATAGATGTTTAATTTATGAACATGTACTATATTTCTTCCATATATAAGACAATATTTTTGTCTAAAATTATTAACCAAATATTACGGTCATCTTCCATATGGGGGTAATTGTGTATTAATTTCTTAATGTCGGGTTAAAAATGTAGGGGCATCATATACATGGAAAATATGGTAATTTGTATGATAATAACAAATATGTGAAAATTAAAATCACTCCTACATAACCAATAGGTCAAAGAAGTTGAAAAAATAATTTAAAACACTTTTGGGTGACTGAAAATGAAGGTGCAAAACACCAAAAATTATGCAGTACAACTAAAGCAGTGCTAATGTGGAAATGTGCAGCTATAAAAATTTAAATCAGGAAGAATTTCAAATCAATAACCTATACATCCACACTAAGAAGTAGGAAAATAAGAGCAAACACAATGCAAACTGAGGGATGGGAATACAAAAAGAGCAGATATAAATAAAATAGCAAATTATAAAACAAAATAACACCATAAAACTAGTAGTTGTTTCTTTGAATAAATCAACACAATTGCACACATTTACCTAGACTGAATTAAGAAATAAAGAGAAAAATATTTAGTCACAAAATTATGAATAAAATAAGTAACATTACTACCGATCTTATAAAAATAAAATCGATTATAAAGGAATACTGTAAAGATTCCAATGATATGATACCAATATAGATAACATAGACAAAATTCCTAGAAAGTCATAACTACAGAAACTGAATCAAAGAAATAAAAAATCTGAACAGAGCAAAAAAGGTAGGAATAAGAAAGACTTTGTTTTTCTTTTTATTGCAGAATAATATTACATTGTATATACAGTGCAATTTCATTATCCAATCATCTATTGATGCACATTCCAGTTGTTTTCATATCTTGGCTATTGTAAATAGCAATGCAGTTAACATAGAGGTTCATATAGCTTTTTCAAATTGGTGTTTTAGATTTTATTGATAAATACCCAGGAGTAATACTGCTGAGTCATAAGGTAGTTCTGTTTTTAATTTTTGAAGAACCTCCAGAGAACAAACTGATGGTTACTAAGTGGAAGAGGGGTTGGGAGGCGGGTAAGAAAGGTGAATGGATTGGGAAGTACAGACTCGTAGTTACAGAGTAATCATGGGGATGTGAAGTATAGTATGGGGAATATAGCCAATAATGTAAAAATTATGTATAGTGTCATATGGGTACTGGACTTATTGGGGCATCACTTCATAAAATGTATAAATGACTAAGTACTATGCTATACACCTAAAACTAACATGGAATAATACTGGAAGTCAACTATAATTTAAAAAAATAGTCACAGGGATATAAAATACAGCACAGGGAATGTACTCAATATTGTTATAACTATGTACACTGTCAGATGGGAAACAGACTTATTGGGGCTATCATCTTCTGGGTTATATAAATGTGTAACTACTATGTTGTTTGTATACCTCAAACTAATAAAAAAACATATCCTCGTGTTCAAAAACTATATATATATATAAAAAAAGAGGTGGTGTTTAGTAATCTTAAAACTTCCCACAAAGTACAGCCCCAGCTCCCTTGGCTTTATTGATGAATTTTATTAAATGCTTAAAGAATTAACACCAATCCTTCACATACTTTAACAAGATAAAAGACCAATGAACATTTCCCAAGCCATTCTGTAAAGCCAGATATTCAACCAGAACTTGATATTCAACCAGATAAAGATGTCATATAAGAAAACTATATGCCAATATCCCTTATAAATGCAGACAAAAAATATCCCACAAAATACTAGCAAACCAAATACAGCAACATATAAAAAGAATTATAGACCATTACCAAGTGAGATTTATTTAAAGAAGTTACAGTGAATTAATATCTGAAGATCAATTAATGTAATATACTATATTAGTAAATTACATAAAATCTTTAAAAAAATAAAAAATAAAGGAAAAACTTACATGCTCTTTTCAGTGCATAAAGAAAAAGTACTTGACAAAATCCAATAATATCCTTTCATGATAAAACAATCAACTAGCTAGGAATACAAAGGACCTTCTGTAACCTGATAGAAAAAAAAAAAACCCTCTACAAAAAAAAAAAAACAAAAAATACAAACATTGGTAACATTCTATTTAATGGTGAAAGACTGAAATCTTTTCCCCTAATATAATAACAAGGCAAGATTGTCCTCCTTTGCTGGCTCTATTCAATATTGTACTGGAAGTTTTAGCCAAAGGAAATAAGCAAGTAAAATAAATATCATCTGATTTTAAAGAAAGAAGTAAAATTATTTTTCCTGAAAAGAAAAATGATTTTATTATATATAAAATCATAATAAATCCACAAAAATCTACTAATCCAATAAAATTTTAATCAAGATTTCAGGGTAAAAGTATTACAAGTTCAGTCTACAAAAATAAACTGTTTTTGTGTCTAATAGCAATGAAAAATCTAAAAATGAACATAAGAAATTATTTAATTTACAATATCAAACATAATAGCATAGCAATAAATTTAACAAAAGTACAAGAAAAATTTACTTACATCAGCTGAATGGTATCTAATGTTCATTAACTGAAAGACTTAATATTGCTAATGTGGTAAAATTCACAAATTGGTCAACAGATGCAATCCAATCAGTATGTGAATCTCAGCTACCTTTTTGTAAAAATTGAAAAACCAATTCTAAGATTTGTATGGAAATGCAAGAGACTGTGAATAACCCAAAAAGTCTTGAAAAGAAGCACAAAGTCAGAGGACTTACACTAGCCAATTTCAAAACTCACTACAAATTATAATCATTAAGACTGTGTGATACTGGCACAAAAACAGACATAGATATTAATGTAACAGAATTGAAAGCCTATAAATAAACCCTCATATTTATGCACAATTGATTTTTGGCAAGGATGCTAAGATAATTCAATGGGAGGAAAAAGAGATATTTTCATCCAATAGTGTTGAGACATGTAAAAGAGTGATGTTGAACTGCTACCTCACACCACAGAAAAAAATTAACTCGAATGCATCATATTTTTAAATTTAAGGCCTATATTTTCTAAAAGAAAATGGCATAAATCTTTTTATTTTTTAACATTGTTTTTTAATTGTTTTTGACAGAGAGAAAGAAAGAGAAAGAGAGAGAGTTACAGAGACAGAGAGAGAACTGAACTGGGGTCACTCCCCAGTTCAGCACATGGGTCCAGCACGGGCCAGGGCCAGGATTCGATCCTGGGTCCCCCGTGCTGCAAAGTGAGTGCTTAACCCACTGAGCCACCCCGGCTTCCCCATAAATCTTCTTGACCATAGATTAGACTGTATTTTCTCAAGCGTGGTACCAAAAGCACAAACAACTAAAGAAAAAATTAAATTGAACTTTATTGAGTTAAGAATTTTTATGCTTCAAAGGATACTAACAAGAAAGTTAAACCAACCCATAGAATGGAAAATATTGGCAAATCTTATATCTGACAGAAGACTTACACAGAATATAAAATGAACAATTATAACTCAATAATAAAAAGCATTCCAAACAAAAAATGGGCAAAAGGTTTTGAGTAGAGGTTTATCCAAAGCAGATAAATAAGTGGTCAATAAACACATGAAATGCTTCTCAAAATTTATTAGAGAAATACCTATAAAATAGCAATGAGATACCACTTCATATACACTAGGATTACTATATATATATATATATATATATATATATAATGAATAATAACAAGTGTTGACAAGGATGTGAAAAATTAGTATTCTAATACATTGCTAAGGAGATAGAAAATGGTGCAGCCATTATTAAAAACAACCTGGCACTTCTTCCAAAAGTTAGAGTTACCTCATGACTCAACAATTCTTCTCCTATGTACAAGCCAAAATAATTGAAAACATATATTCATACAAAAATGCATGTATGAATGCTCAAAGCAGTTTATTTATGATAGCCAAAAAGTGGAAAAAAAACAAAAACAAAAACAAAAAACAAATGTTCTTCTATTGATGATGTATAAACAAAATGGAGTAAATCCTAACAGTGAAATGTTATTCAGCCATAAAGGGAATGAAGTAGCTATACATGCTACCAAATTGATGAACCCTGAAAACATTATGCTGTGTGAGAAAAACCATACAAAAAAGCCTCAAGTTGTATGATTCTATTTATATAAAATGTCCAAAAACTGGAAAATTCATTGATACAGAAAATAGATTGAATTTTGCTATAGGTTAGGGTCATACAGCAATGAAGAATGACTGCTATTGGGTAGAAAGTTTATTATTAAGATAAATACATTTTAGAATTTGATAATGGTTAATTAACTCTACAAATATACTTAAAAGTATCAACTTTATTCTTTAAAACTTCATTTTGAAGTATATGAATTTTATCTCAATTGATAACTAAAAAACACAAAAACAACCCCTACTGTATATTTAACATACAATATGTCTGGCACGTAGAAAATCCATTATAAACAGTAACTATATTATTGTTTAATAGTTGCTCCTATAAAGACTTAGTTGCAAACAGTGTGTTGAAGTAATGTTGTATTCAATTTTATACAATATAAAATTTAGTAAAAAAAAGCATGATATATAGAATTATGTGCTTCAAAGACATAAATGATAAAACAGCATATTGAGAGAATTGTGGTCTTAATTAGTTTAATTCTCTAAGTAGATTTATTACTCCCTTCTCTCACAGAATTAATATGAATGCAATTTTATATGCTATTTTATCTAGCAGAAGGAGCTTTCTTAATTTATTGATAGCTATGAAATATTTTTGACCACATAATCATCTTTAGCAATCAAAGAACTCATGTGACTTACACATAAAATTGTGCAAAGGTTTTTATTTTCATACAAATTAAAAGGGTAACAGAATATACATAGGTAAAATGAAATATTTTATTTTTATTTTATATATTTTTACTTTACTTGGGACTCTAGCTCCTGGTCACCTCAATATATAATATGGAGTGACATAGTCAATTTTGTAATCCCACAGTATACTAGGGACCAATTAACTATGTGGAAAGTAATATGGGACATTCTTTTTTCTAAACAAATAGAAAATTTGCTCAGGTGGCTGTTGGTTTACACTTAAAACTAATTCTGGCCATTACACCAGAGGGTAAGTCGTGATGTATGTTTGAAAAATTAACATTAAAATTGCAAAAACAATTAGAGAATCAGAACTCAGGTGCAACTTCCTGAGTGAGATAAAATTCACTGCTTTGGGATAATATCTTGATAGAAACCTGGATTTGTGGTATTTTTACTACCACATATAGGTCTCTTCAGAAGAGCTACTGCGCTTTCTACACTCCTTGGCAGTGAGTCAGGTCAGAGCTTGCCATGACTGGTTTAGTAACAGCAGGTGGTCATCAGAGCCCTGCTTGGATGTGGCATTGCTAATAGCAGAAGCAAACAGATTTGCTGGTTGCTCCTTAAGGGCTATGTGTTTGAAAAAACTGTGAATTGGTCCAGAATATTCCCTTCCAATCTCAGCTCCCAGCCCTATGGTAAGGGCATCAGAGATAAGAAAGAAAAGCTCAAGGAAATGTATGTACAAATGTAGGTAAATTGGTATGTTCCTAAAGGCTATGTGTTTGACATATTAATAACAGCAGATTAGTTGGGCAAAGTCAGGTGTCATTCTACCACCTGCTCCTGAATGTTTGGGGAGGACATAAAGAACAGCATATAACTTAGCCCTTCATACAATTAGCCAAAGCACATGTATGTCCACATAAATGCAGTTACAAATTAATACTTTCATGACAATAGTGATAAATAGATTAGAAGAGAAGAAGGATGAATGGAAGGAGAGGAAGAGGAGAAACAAAGAGGAAGAGGAGAAAAAGGCTGACTAAGAGGAGAAAGAAATAAGAGAAGCGAGCTCTTGGAGAAGTTGAAGGAAGAGAGCGAGAGGATAACTAGTAAATAATAAAAAAGAATTAAAGAGGTAGATAAGAATTTGAAAAAAAACATGATAAATAGTCTCACAGAGATAAGGGAATTTAATACCATTATGAAGAAGGAGACAGTACTTCTACAATGAATTACCAAGTAGGAATAGTGAGAATGTAAGAACAAATTAATTGATATTAAATCATCAATACATGGGATAAATATTATGATACACACAGATTAAGAACAATTTGGAGTACTGGATATTAAAAGTATTTGCCAGGAAGGGATAAGGAAAACAAACATACAAAGTTGTTAAAATATAGGAAGTATTAAACAAGCTACGTCAACATTTATGCAATAGAAGTGCCTGGAAGAGATAATACTGTATGTTATATTGATATGTTATATTGAAGAAATAGTAATATTAGGCTGAGGATGTTAATTGTCTTTGAGTATGACACAAAATGCTGAACTTCCTGAGATTCAACTGATCATAGAAATGTAATTAATCATAAAAGAAGCACTCTACTTCATCAGAGACACATGTGTGTCTCATGCTACTATTAATCTAGCTTCAATTGATTGGTCCTTGGATTGGCTTGTAAGTCAAAGGCAGTTTCTATATACTGTGCATTGCTAGCAATCAGTGAGGCACTTTATCAGAACTGTGCCCAGAAATGATGATGTCCTATGGTGATATCACCTACTAACTCAGTCAGGTCAGACTTTGGCAGTACTGTAGTAGAGAATTAAAAATAAAATTAACACAAAGCATTAGCCACAAGGAATTAAAATACAGAAGAACCCAATGATGTGAGATATGGAAAAGAGGTGTTCTATTTAATAACAGAAATGAAGCAGAACAAAAAAATTTAAATAGTAGATTCTTAGGCATGCAAATAATAGGTGACTATGGTTGTTATTGGATCATAAAAACCTGCGGGAAATGCTGCATTATATATTAGATTTTGTAAGCTTGGTTCATATAATTTTTTATGCAGTTTTACTTCCACATGTACCTTTACAATGGACTCTTTAACAAATGAGATGAATTAAAAGGCACATGGAAGATTAACATGCTGCTCAGCACTGGGTTTTTCTTACACAGATAGGATTTCAGGCAAACCATCACCTTCTAATTACACTTTAAACACTTGAAGTTACACTATTTAAGGTATATTTTTGATGAAAAATTTTAAGTATATTATCTTAACATGCAAATCTTCTACATATTTGAACTTTAGGATACATTAATAGAAAGGAATTTAGTTGTCTATAACAAATGGAAGAGATATTAAATTCTAAAAATGTCAAACCAGAGTGTTCATTCTCTACATTTTCCCCCAAACAGCAACATAACCAGTTAGCTAGCTACCTATTAAAAACAACACAGAGAACATTTACATAGATATGAAAGGCAAAGTTCCTTAATATATTTTTTAAATCATAAAAAACCTTTTATATTTATTAATATTACTGGGGAAAAGTTACTTGCTATTCATGTTTTTCATATTCAAATTTGGTTCTGTGTGATTTAAATAATTTATATAGCTTTTATTAAAACACAGAATTTTAGAACTTCAAAAGGTTCTCAGACATTTATTATTATTCCTTAATTTTACTGAAGAGCCAACTGAAGAAAAGGGAGGTAATTTACAGGATCAAAAAGTTAAGTTGGGGGAAGGTGGGTTGGCTAAGTAAGTTAAGCACTTGCTTCGCAGCCCAGGGATTGAAGATCATATCCCAGACCCAGCCTGTGCAAACCCATATTCAGAACTCGGGTGGGCTTCCCACCCCAGTTCAGGTCTTGCCCCCTGGTTTGACCTCTGACTTAAGGGGGCATGCCTCCCATGTAGGAGGCCCCTAGCCCAGTTTCTGCCCAGCATGTTCCCCTCCCACCTTTGTGGAACAAAACCATGTTGAAAAATTGATAATGTAAATTACAACTATGGAGACTACTCTGGGCCCTCCCTCTTCTCTCTGTCTCTCTCTGTATCTCTCCATCTCTGTCCCTGTCAAAAGCAATAAAATAAATCTTTAAAAAATGAAAGTTTCTTTAGTTCAAACCTAATTAATTAATTAACTAATCTATTTATTTGTTTTTTTTACTTAAATTGATGGTAGAGTAGACAAGAATAGAAAATGCCATGTTGGAAACCTCAAAGTTGAACTATCATTAATATTTGTTTTGTGAAATATGCTACAATTTTGCTTTACCTATTAATGTCTAAATCAGAGGATTTTAGTTAATCCTTGATCTCTCCTTACTGTGATATTTGGAACACATGAAAGGCACTTTTTCAACTCTGGCATATTTGAAGTATTTAGAGTAATTTGTACTTCTCTTAACAATCCCCATGATACAAAGTACAAATTCAGAAACTATTAGTCTTAATTAAATTTCTCTTTTTTTCAAATATTTGCAATTGCATTTTACAATTTACAAAGTGTTTTCATATTCATTATAATTATAAGAATTTATCTACTTAATAACCTTGAATTGGTGGGAAATCAGGCAATGAGGACTTATATTTAAGTGCTGGCCCAACTCATGGAAATGTTACATTGTAGATTCAAAACTCACACCCAGATCTTTGGGACCCAAATATAGTCTTCTCATCTCCAGGTTACTCCATAGTAGAGATCAAGTGAAACCTATCATATTGAACCCTGGTCCCTGCTGATGTGTCACTCTTTCTCTAAACCTGTACTGCTTCCTTTCCATATATTTTTCTTTAATGTGGTATAAACTACAAAGGTAAACCCATACTTGTTTATCTTGTAATGTGGAGTGAATCATCTTAATTAGGTTTCCTCAATACACATTAACTACTTTTTTCTCTGGGTTGCATTATTCTGACCTTTTCCTAACAGTTTGGCAGTTTGTTTTTGTGTCAAAGTTTATAGATTGAATAAATGTTAGATTGTGAAAACTTTGAAGATGGTTTGTGGTCTATTTATTTGATATCTTTAACATCTCTCTCAAACATTTAATGTACATTAGCCAACTTAGGAAAATGTCAAGAACTTAAAAAAAAATACATGCTCCAAATAAGCCTACAGTTGGTTATGTTCCTGTTTGGTAAAATGGTAATGATTATTGATGACAGTAATACTATATTTTCACACACATTTTTGCTGTCAAAAAAAATGTTTCTGAACATAATATCAATAAAATTAGAGATCTTACCTAGACCATGTCTGTGTGTTGACATTGGTGGTAAGACAGTCCAAGTCTTGGTTTTGGGATTGTAACATTCAACAGTGTTCAATGTCTTTAAGCCATCTCGACCTCCAATTACAAAGAGTTTGTCATCAACAACAGCCACACCAAACTGCAATCTCCTGCCATTCATCATCCCTGCCTGGATCCACAGATTTGTCCTGAGGTCATATTTCTCTATGGTTGTAGCTCCTGATAAAACAAAATCAAACAGTAACCATTTAGTACTAATCCAACATAACAAGATGCTCAAGGTGTAAAAATTATTAGTTTAAAATTAGGATGTGTGGGGAAGCCAGGATGGCTCAGTGGGTTAAGCGCTCACTTTGCAGCGCCGGGGACTGGGGATCAAATCCCGGCCCTGGCCCGTGTGGACCCATATGCTGAACTGGGGAGCTCCCCCAGTTCAGTTCTCTCTCTGTCTCTGTCTTTGTATCTCCTCTCTCTCTCTCTCTCTCTCTCTCTCTCTCTCTCTCTCTCTCTCTCTCTCTCTCTCTCTCTCGTCAAAAATAAATAAATAAATAAAGATTTTAAATTAGGATGTGATAACTCTGTTGTCACATTTATTTTTCTTTTAAAAAAGTGGCAGAAAAACAAAGAAAGTAGTAGTTAAAATACTACTATTACATATTTTTTCTTCCTGAACACTAAGCTCAAAAGACACAAATGGTCAGTTTCTATGAAATAAATAATGCTCTCTTGCTAAACTATCAATTCAGTAGCATTATTTTGGGGCATAATACAGTTCTGTAGATTTTGCAACTTCTTTCTATCACTGTTTGCCATTATAAAAGTGTAACACAATCCTAGCCTGAAAAAAATGTATTAAGATCCCATTAAACAACTATGCTTTGTATGCTACCTATACAATTCTGAGAATAAAAAAAATTTAATTTAATAAAATTTTCATTGTCTTTCTCTTTAATTTCATCTTATGTCTTAAATAACAGAAAGTTTTAAAAGTCAATCATAAGATACATAAACAAATGTCAGTTATGTTTTTTAAAATCTTTTTTAACAATGCATCTTGGGAATAGCTTAATAGAATTTAGAAACATAAAATGATCTATCTTTATCAATCATGTTACAATCTCTAAATAAAATAACTTCTCTTTCCTAAAGACACTTTATGTATAATTTGAGAAATGTAGTAAGTCTCACTAATAAGGTAAAAAGAGCTAAACTGCTGATGAGATACATTTTAATAGTCAGTTATACTTGAATAAGTTTACAAACGTTTGCATCCTAAAATATAAGCTATCAAACACTGATTTTCTTTCAGTGTTTAAATTTAACATTCAGACTCACATTCACCAATACTTCATCGTCAATAATTAAATATTCCTACAAAAGGAGTCAAAATTCTTGTGTACTTTCAATAATGTCCTAAAAATGTATTTTACTTGTAATATAATAAAACATTGCAAACTAAGAAAAATATTTCAAGAAGATTCATGCACATTTTAGATCCTAAATAACAATGAACTAAGCAAGTAAAAACAACATGTTAGAAGTTTTGCTAATTATATAATTTACGCTCAATTTTTATTCAAAGGTAATAAAAGTAATAATAATATAGGTACTGAGTAAAGTAAAAATTATATAACATATATATATATAAAGTAAAATTATATATAAATAATTTATATATAGGCAAAGTAAAAATATAATTTATATAATGTATTGCTCTCTCCTCATGGATTTTCCAAAGTTGTGTCAATTATGTACAAATATATAAATATACTTGTCTACTTGGTAATGTGGAGTGAGTCATCTTAATTAGGTTTTTTCAATCTGCACTGAGAGTCATAACAGAGAGAGTTACGTGTATATATAGGTATTATTTTTAGAGTAGAATTAAATTATAAGGTGCATAAGTCACTTAATACTGTTCAGTAACCTAAGATATATTATTAAAACAATGTGCTTACATGATGGTTAAATATTTTTATTATATTTTATACTGAATGTTTTATTCAATTGTGTACAATCACAATCCAAGGTAAATTAAATTGTAAAATAATTTCAAAGTCATTTGAATTCTCAAAGCATGATAATATTGAGATTTCACGAATGCCTCACTAACAATTAAGTTATATGAAGTTATACGCAAAAGTACCTCTGTTACGATTAACTTAACAAATGACGGCAGAAAAAATAAGTGTAACCTAAATTCTAACTATCCCAGTTCCATGAGATTCATATTTTGTAGATTTGGCTAGATAATGTAGTAAATATTTAAACAACTGCACTTTCCTTAATATTGAAAACGTGGATTAAAATATTTGCAGAGAATTTGAGACCCAGTCATCCTTTTAAGAGAATATAGTTAGGAATGTATAAAATTAATGGCTTCTGAGCTACAAAAGTTGTTATTCAAAGAAGAAAGTGAGGGTAAATTTGAATTTTAAAGTCTCATTCAAACAAGCAAGACATGTCTTAAATCTCAACACATGATAGAATTTTTTATTTTATTTTACTTTTATAGCATTTTTCATCTTAACTGCAGGCTTTAAAGGTGACCTATACATTTTATCCTAAAGTTGCTACATAGGAAGGCATCCCTTTCTTCATTTTTCAAATTAGAAGTTGTGTTAATTTCCTATGGTTGTTTTGAAAAATTATCTCAATCTTAGTGGCTTGAAAAACACACATTTATATCTTCTGGAAGACACACATATTCTACTGTACTGAAATGAAGGTATTGACAAGGCTTCACTTCTTTCAGGGATGGTAGAGTAGTTTTCTTGTCTTTTCCATCTTCTACAGGCTACCACACTTTTATAATGACCCTCTCTTCCATCTTTAAAGGCAGCAACATTGCATCTCTCTGTCATTGATTTTTGTGATTACATTGGGTTTACTCTGATTCAATCTGAGCTAATAAAAAACAATCTGGCTTACTGTGGGGTAATCTGCTCAAGGTCAGTTAATTAGCAACCTTTATTCCCTTCATAGCACATCCATCCTGAGATACCAAACAATAATCTAAGCAATAGATTTGTAATAACTTTTAAACCCATTAAAACAGATATAATGATCACATCTGGATATAGAGGACTATTTTTTAGGACTGGTGTGATCCCTATTATTTTGTATCTTAAACTCTAGATCACTGCTGTTAAAGCATTTTGAAGGTTGCATTAACTCTTGTAGGGAATTTTGCTGTTATTCTGTGAACTATCACTTTGTACAGTAACAAGGTTATTTTATAAAATGTGTACTATAATTTAGTAGAATATAAAGCAATTTGTAAAACTTCCTAACTTACCGTATTTTCCGGCGTATAAGACGACCGGGCGTATAAGACGACCCCCTAATTTTACAGTTAAAACATAGGTTTAGGCCTATATTCGCTGTATAAGACTACCCCCCACTTCTGAGGCAACACCAGTTCTTTTTTTTAATTAAATTTTTAATGAATGACATTTTTCGAACATACCGTACTATACCGTACATTGATAGAACATGTATAATTTGCATGCATAAAAAGCCTGCTCGGATTGGCTGAGTTAGAGAGGCGGTCCGAGCAGCCTTGCAATGATTGGTGTGGGATCGAGTTGGAAAATTTGTTTAGCGGCATATCGAGACGTTTTTTGGGATATACTCGGCGTATAAGACGACCCCCGATTTTCGGTTGACTTTTTTTCGTTTCAAAAGTCGTCTTATATGCCGGAAAATATGGTAATGTATTCACTTAGTAATTCAAAGATGAATGTCAATCTTGATAAATAGACTAATGTGAAATAAAATTGACAGGTAGTATATATTTCTGTACATTTAAAAACATTTAATAATTTATTCATCACTGATGATGTACCAGGTAAAGGCTAGGTGCTTTATGTTTTGTTTTGTTTTGAAATAACTCATGAATTGATCGTTTTCTGTATTGAGTAGTTATAATATTAAGGAAAATCATAATATGGACATTATTCACTTTTACTTAACACATTAACATACTGTGCATGTTTTTTAATTGAAATATGGTTGTTAAATAAATATTGAGTAAAGGTATTTTGAGTAGAAAGTTTAAAAATAGGTTTTTAATATTAATAAATAATATTTGGTGAGTACTTCCTATGTTGTAAAAGATTCACACATATTAGTACATTTAATTTTCATAAAAAGAGAAAGTTTAGTAACTTGCTCAGTATAGAGAGATCTCAGAATAGAGAGATCCACTAAATTATATATATATATGGTTTGTTTGTTTGTTTGTTTTTTACAGGTGTCAAAGAGAAGTTTATAGGAAGTTATAGGAAGGAAAAGTAGAGAAAGTACACTCCCAAAATGTGGATGCAGGCCTCAAGCAAGAAGAAGTGGTTCAGAAGGCCAGGATCCACAATATTAACTCAGCTCTAGATAACTCTTCTCTGGCGTCCTGATAACAATTCTATTTACTACCTCATCCTCAATATAGAACAAGTTCATTGAAATTAATAAATGTGGTAGGCATAAATTTATAAATGCACTTTTCTGAGATTGAGTGACCTATTTTCGGGAAGCTATGAATATGATGAGAAATAACTCTGTTGATTGTTATATTATCTGGCACAGTTGACCTTATTATAGGGAGGTTCTAACTGAGTGGCCCTGATAACATGACTCATTGAAAATGGAGAGATTCAAGGTAGAAGGAGAAGTCAGAGATTTGAAGGGCAAGCAGGACTTGACTTAATAGAAGGGGCAACTGAGAAGGAATCCAGTTGATCTCTAGAAACCTAGGGTCTTTCTCACTTGACAACCTTAAAGGAAACAGTCCCCCAGTTCTACAACCACACGGGATGGATTCTGTTAACAATCTGAATGGTGGCCTCCAGCTCCAGAGGAGAAGACAGCCTGGCCAGCACCTCGATTCCATCCTTTTGAGGTCTAGGTCAGAGAATCCAGGTGTGTCATCTTAGACTTAGGAACCATAGACTTTAAGCAAAAAATGACAATTGTTTTAAACCCCTATTTGTGGCAATTTATTACAAAGCAATAGAGTGTAGTTTATTTTAATTTAAATTTTTTTAAAGATTTATTTTTATTATTTTTGAGAGAGAGAGAGAGAGAGAAAGAGAGAGAGATATATAGAGACAGAGAGAAGAGAGGGGGGCAGAACAGCCTCCACAGTTGCACATCATTTGTTTTTCCACATAGTTTCATTCCATAGGTGGGCACAGGGCTGCACAGGGCAGGAACTGGGCTGGGGTCTCACCCCAGTGAGAACTGAACTGGGGATACTCCGCAATTCAGCATATGGGTCTGCACAGGCCAGGGGTGGGACTAAATCCTGGGTCCCCAGGGCTGCAAAGTGAGCGTTCAACCCACTGAGCCATCCTGGCTTCCCATTAATTTGCATTTTTGAAATTTATAATGTATATGTTTTCCACGTTTAATCACATAGCTAGAAGATAGATACAAGCTATCTAGATACAATACAAACACAAAAGTATTTCCCTCATAACAAAACAAACAACAAGCTCCTCTCTCAAAAAATAAAACTGGGAAAAAGTGCTCAAGATGTTAGCAAAGTGATTCTGGGACTTTTTGACACTGTTCATATGACCAAATATAATTATTTTAGAAGAAACAATAGGAATTATATTTGTACATTTTATTTTGGCATTGCTGACAGCAGAACTTATTTCAATATTTATAATTAAAATATTTAGCAACCTTACTTATCTTGAACATGATGTGAAATGATAAAAGCTTTCTGAATTGACAAAATAAATCTCACAAAAAGCTTCTATAAAGAAGATAAAGCTTTTATTCACCTCAATAGAAAGGCCCTTAGGTTTTCTCACAAAGCCTTTTTACGACATATGAATGCAATATTAATTAACTCAGTTATCTGACTTCTAAGACTTAAAAAACCCACAAATCAGTATGATCTGGGGCATTTGCAAGCAGCAATAGCTGCTAGTGAGAGTGCAACTAGAAAATATATATATACAAATTGCCTTAATTCAAATAGAACAATTATTTATGACTATTAAGTTAAAAAAACAACAACAACATTATATAATAACATGAAAATGAAGTATTTTGGCCCAACATTAATGGTGACCTTAATCATTAGAAAAAGGTTAAATTGTTAGATGTGTTCTCTTTTTAAAAAGTGGTAAATACTGAAAAGCATTTTGGAAAATTGTAATAAAAGATATTTTTCTTGATATCTAAAATATAAGATATTAAGCTTTCAAGAAAATACAAAGAATGACTTATACCTTGAATTTTCCACAGAATAAGATTTTCCTTGATTTTCATGTTTCTACACACTTATGTATTAAAATATAGCCTGGGAGAACATTCTTACATGTATATAAAAGCTTTCATTGCAGGAAAAATATTGTTCAAGCATAAATAAAAGCATTTATGTTTTCAGTAATTTGTTATATTTTATATGTATGACATTGTAAACATTTTATAATCATAATAATTTTTTATGTACCAAATAAGAAACCAACAAAATTCTACATCTCTCTTTGCTGTAAATAGAAACCATTGGTAAAACTGTAATAGATTAATATAAAGTTATGTATGGAGTTATAAATGTAAATATGTCTTGAAGCTTAATGCTAGATTTTAACAGATATATAAATCTCAAAATACAGCATTATGTTTGGTTTATTTCACTGAAATTAAAACATACAAAAGGATGCCATTTTTTTGGCTTATATCCAGGAAAAACCAAAGTATGGAATGTAATTTTAATTATTTGTATTTTATGTAATGGTTCATCTTAACAACTAAAATATTAACTTTAAAATCTTAGATAAGATAAAATATTTCTGGATGTTGTCAAATCAGAAAAGCAAAAGACAAAAATCAATGCAATGTCTTTACAAAATAAAAATCACTGAGCTTATATAAAGAACAGAGGAACTTACTTAAAATAACACTAACAAAAGTAAATTACATAAAAATAAAATTAGCAGGATAGGTGCCAGTTCTAGATAATAAAAAAATTAAAACTATTAAAATATGTCAATTTGAATGAGTGGAAAGAATCATACAAATTTTGAATGAGAGGACATGTTATTTCAGAAAAGATAATATAATAATAAAATTTATACAAGGTATTTATAAAATTACACTTGCAATTCTCTGACAATTCAAATGTAAAGTACTAGGAAAGATGTTCTTTTTTCATTGTTTTTGACAGAGAGACAGAGAGAAGGGGGAGGGCCCAGAATAGTCTCCATACATGCACATCCTCATTTTTCTATATGGTTTCATTCCACACAGGTGGGTGGGGCAGAAGACCTCGTAGGTTGGAAACTGGGCTGGGGGCCTCCCGCATGGAAGGCATGTTTCTGCCAGCTGGGGGCTGAACCAGGGCCCTCCTACATAGGAAGCTTGCCCTGTAGACAACTGAACTGGGGGCATCCCACATGGGAAGCACACCCCAATTCAGTATATGGGCCCTCACGGGCCAGGGCCAGGAGTCCATCCTCAGACCCTGGGACAGCAAAGGCCATTTTTGCCTCCCCAGAAAAGACATTTTTAAAAGCTAGACAATTTTTAAATATAAAGGCATCCTGAAGGGAAAATGTGAGCACAGGTGAATGAAAGATAAAATGGCTATCATGACATTTGGGTTGTAGTTCTATTACAGTATTATTGATTGTTTGGCAGAAATACACGTCACTGAAGTGCCTTTTTATAAGTGTTGTAAAAGAACAGAGGTCTCATTCATCTCCACCTAAACTATAAACTTTTAGAAAACACATTTTTGCTTTTTTTCTTTTAATAAACATGCACCCACCCTTAAGAAGATACGTAATTTGAAGGCTTTCTGTGATGTAGTGGTGTTTGATTGTTTCATAGGTGAAGGCTTAAATTAATACCACATTAGGTGAATATATAGTGAGTGACTTCTACTTATCCATAAATCTTTTACTTCTTATTTTCTGTGAATATCATAGACCTAATTTCAGGTATCCCTGGGGGAGTTTCTTTCTTTGCCAGAGAAAGAGCCACACATTGGAGTATTAAGGTCTGGTATGCATGAAACATGTGCAAATACACACAGACTTATTTTCCTGTAGGTGTACAAAAGGAGACTTAATTTAGAGAAATGATGCATTTATTACCATTACTGTACATTCACAGGAATATTGATCAAAAAGAATGTACTAAGGACTCAAGAACTTACAATTATAGTGAGTATTTTATCATAATACACCAGTTTATTATTCATTTCATATTGGCTGAAAGACCTCCATACAATGATATGGCCCAGATCCTCTGACTACTAAGAGGCAAAATAAAGTTATCAATAGAGCAAATTTTGAGAAATTTGACTTAAAGTTTTAACTGAGCTATCCACCAAAGAACAGCAGAAATAGTGAGAGCCATGATAAGTCACTATGCTTTGTTTCTTTCTAGTGAAGATGAAACTATGAGCGAAAAATTAGCTGATGGTCAATTTTCCCCTGAGAGAACCTTCTTTTACTCTTCAATAAAGCACATGGATTCCAGAAGCTACAGACTCACTGGGACCAATATGAACAACCAGAGTCCAACTTAACAAATGAGCATCTTTCCTGATTCTAAAGATTTTAAAGAAAGCATATACTTTGAGTAGTCTTTTTGTTTTGTTCTGTTTTATCCCCTGAGGCCCTTGGGGAAGTACATATGGTTCTATCCTAAAATATTTCTTAGTAGCCTAGTAAGAAGACACCTATTCCAGAAGACAATTCTTTGTATCTAAAAACAATCTGGGCTTAGGTTGACATGATGTTAGTCATGGCTTTCCGTTATTTCTATAGCTTTGTGCAAACCGATGACCTTGAACTGGTAATCTCTAATGATATACTTCAAGTTCAAAGAAAGGTACTGAAGTGGAACCAAAGTGACTGAATGGAGTTACTAAGGCAGACATGAAGTAGGGCTGTACTCAAATGGGCAAAGATGGAAGAATAAGCTTTCTTTTATTGTATTGCTTTTTTATTTCTTTTCAGAAAAATCATACAGTATTTTAAAGTTATTCTCTCAACCTAATTGCAAATACCCAGGCATCTCTGACACAGAATTCCAAGTGAATCATTTTCTTAAGCCATGTGATTATGGAGTGAAGTGCTTTAAAAGTTATCCAGTTGTAACATTACAGCATGAAAAGCTGTTCTTTAAAATTTTTTGATAGGGCAGCCTGTCCAGGTCAAGCCAAGGAAATAAAAATCAGGTCAAGATGCTTCATTCCACCTATCTATTTCACTTTCCATTTTTGCCTTTCAACAATACTGACAACAATACAAAGAGTGATGAGACAAATTCAGAATAAAATGGCTTGGCTAAATCCTTTGAATAAAAGGAAATATATATAAAGAGTTTATTCCTAAGTTAGATTATTTAAAAATTTTAAATATATGAAAATTTGAAGCATATAGTAAATATTACAATACCATAATATATGCTCTCATATACAAAACTCAAGAAAATAAGTTTTTATTTTATAGTTAAACATTAAAACTTTTTTCTCCTTTATGTTTTTATCACCAATATTCTTATTATTAGCTAGTAAAACAACTTGATTTGAGTTCACATGAGATTTAGAGCTGTCTAGTTAGATGCCTGGCTTATTGAAAATTAGTAGCTGACCTGTGGCTATGGTTAAGCTGTCAATAAAGAGGCAATGCAAATATGTAGAACAAAAGGATGGTTTTAAATCTTCTCCTGTTCATTCAGTAAATTTATACCTAAAGGAAGAGTCACTGCTACTGTGGTCTTTACACACCACTGTGGTAATTGGTATATCTTTTATTAGGCTCCATTTAATGTCCACAGCTACCACTTATAAGATAATAAACAGAACAATACAACTTTCTTAGTGCTTTCTCTTTTATTTCCAAAGAATATCAATTTGAAAAATTCTTTGCTTTTATCTTTTTTCTCACTCTTTCTTCAGAACTAAAAAGTCTCCTATAAATGCCTTATTCCAACCCAGAGAGCCCTCTGCTTACCTGTTGCTGCACTGTACGTAAAAACGTGCACCTTGGCTTCTCTGTGTCAATAAGAGAGTGGTGCATCTCAGAATCTTGACTCTCCTTAAGCCAAAACAAAGCAGGCTTGCTTTTCTAGGCTTGTGCCTACAGTAGGACATTGCAATGGCTATCTGCATCAAACCCTGACATTCTAGTCTCATTTCCCTGTATCAAGTGGGATACCTCTACAGTGACTCCTCAAATACAAACAATCCTTTCTTCGCATGGTTCTGATACATATGTATTTCAGTTACCATACTTGAACACCAGTTCTCCAAATTTCAGTTGCTACAATACATTAACTCTGAGTAATTTTCATGAAGTACCAACTTTACTACTAGCTCTTTAGTCCACAAATCATTACCTAAATAACAGACATATATCATGATCAGTGACCAATCATGTCACCTTTTTCAAAGTCTACAGGTGACTGATTATTGCACTTCCATTATTGAGTTAATGCACAGATTAGTGTGTTGTCTTTTGGTCTTCCGGTGATAAATACACTTCCATTTTACACCTCCCCTCCGGGGGTGGTGGGGAGGGAGAATAGGTAATTGAAGAGAGAATTGGCTAACAAAGATGAAAATTGAACATAAGAAAGAAAAGTAATGATGCTGGATGTGAAATTACAATAGAATTACAGGCTTCTATATAATCAGTTGGGGAATTGAACCTAGGACTTTAACCTCCAACTTCTTATTGGACTTTGTGTGCAAGGGTGATATAGTCTAAGCTTGCTCTCAGTACCTCAAAGAATGCTCTTAGGCATATAAGCAGACAGAACAGAAAGTCAAGACTCTATGAATATGAACTGAAACTGTCCACTCTAGCTGCCAATAAACTAGTTAGGTCAGGGGAATGCTACACTTGGCACCACGAGTTTCCTAGAACTAAGGTATGTAGGTTTAGTTGTTTTCTATAACAGGAGTTGGAGAACTTTTCTTGTAAAGGGCCAGACAGCAGAAAACATAGTCTTTGTGAGTTTTCTTATGGGTTATTATAGAGTGCAAGTAGTCACAAACAACGGGCAAACAAATAGCCAGTCTCAATTAAATTTTATAAACATTGAAATTGAGTTTCATAAAACACAAATATTTATGAAATAGTATTCTTTATTGATTTTTCTCAACTATTATAATGCAAAAATACAAAGCCATAGAAAACAGGTGGTGGGCTAGGTTTGGCCTGTGGGCCATAGTTTGACAACCCTTCTTCTTAGAATACCAATAAAATATAAAAATTAGAGAGAATGGCACTTAGAAAATGTTTATTGATCACAATGAAGTCAAGAAGTCTTTATTTAAAAAAGAAACAAGTTGAACTGTTAGACAGAAATTTGTATATCATATTTCATTTATCAGAGTGAGCTTCTTCCATCCAACTTTTATAAAATAACAACATGGTCCACCTAGCCTGATTATTCATTCTCATTTATTTCCTTTACATTTCACTATAACTTATCATCCCATAAACTATAATAACTGTAATGTTTGTTATAGTCTCCTGAATATTATTTAAACCACAACAAGCCAGGAACTTTTGTTGTTTAGTTTAAAAGCACTAAGAACAATGAACGGAAATGAGTAGGTATCCAATGAATAGTTATAGTAGAATTAGGTAGTTCGAAAAGAGTGAGCTGTTAATACGGGGAAACAAGAAATGCTGTGGAACCAACAATAGAAAGAATACAATTTTAATTCAATTTCATAATTAACATTTTTCTATTATTATACTATAAATTAAAAAACAAAATTAAATTTTTTCTTAATTTGGGAGAAAAAGTAATATTAGCAGAATTATTAGGAAGCTACATTTTCTATTCAACACGTGAATACCCATAAAAATGATTTTAATCTAATAGAATTACAATGAGATTTCCAAATATATGACACCATTACTTATTCATGCACATGCTTCAGAGGCAGACACAGCCAGTACTCACCTGGAGAGATTCCTATAAAGAAGCCACTTAAAAGAAAATTGCAACTGTATATAACAAAAATACCCCTAATTACATCTTATGAAAATAGACAAAGTGAAGGCTAAGAAGAGTATATGTGGAAACAGTTTATTCATATAATGCTATAAAATATACTTAATTACCCTTAAAATAGATAATAATAGCTCTTTTTTAAATCCTTATATAATAAAGATTAAATTAACACTGGATTACTGAATTTTTAATGCATGTAACATTTAGAAAGCACTGGCTAATACTGAAGATATTAATATATACATATAAATACTGAAGTTAAAAATATATACATGTAAGTCAGATGTGCAAAAATGTTTTTATAAGTGAACTCAGATTATTCATAAACTTTCTTCCAAAAGGAACTTTGTCTAGAAGTCAAAAGCTTACTATAGAGACATTTCTTCTTAGCTGGGTTTGTTTCATGAACCATAAAAGTCTCAACCTCAATGATTAAGGGCTTTAGTGTGAACAAAAATTGCCAGCAATGAGTAATATGTAACATTTCAAAATATTACTCCCATTATTATTTCTTTAGTAAGCATCAGTTAAGTTTTTTACATGTCTTTTTCTTGATATTTTTCACACTGTCTCAAACAAATATGTAATATTATTATCCGCATTGTATATGTGAGGAACACAAACATTTGGAGTACTTAATTATCTTGCTAAAGATTGCAAAGCTCACACAACTCTAATTGTTTCAATTTTACTAAAAGTAATAAATGTCATTGTACCAAAAGATATTTGTGTTGTTGGTGAGAAATTAAGGCTTAAAGTCAGCATCTACAGCCAATGTTTTGAAATAATTAACTTTTTAAAACTCCTTACATTTGTAACAAATGTATATTAATGTGGACTTAGATAAATACGCACATACTTGTATATATAGCATTATATATATTTTTAATTTAAATCTACTTAATTCTGGTTGGCATTTAGTTTTTCATACAAAATAAAATACTTCAGTGTTTTTTTTGGGGGGGGGGTAATTTGCTTTTATATAGAATAAAATGTAAGTAAATAAATACAACTATAATCCCACATGACGCACTACTTGGTACTCTCTAAGGCCTCAGCATTCTCCCTGCTCCCATCTCTTGCTTACTCCAGAGAAATTGAGGTTGGCATCACCCTTGTCATTGAAAATATTCTGTCTCTCAATAGGTATGGTTGGATTTCTTGAATAACATGTATAATTAGTATGTCTCCAGTGTAATACAGTAAATTAAATGTGTTTATCACCTTTGATGTTTATTCATGACTTTTGCTCTTGCTCTTAAATTATTCGTATGTGGGTATATCATTATGTGAATAGATTATTATTTGCTAGTGTACATTAGTATTTATGAGCTACATTAGTGTTGCATGCTCTTAAAAATATATTTAAAAATCAAGCATCAAGACTACCTGTGTGTGAAGCACAGCATAAACATTTACAAAAATTTTACTTAAAAATACAACTTATAATTTGACATCTCAAAGAATACTTTATATGCATAAAAATGCCAAATATTGCAGGGTGTTATCCAAACATGTGAAATATTATTAGCAGAACAAAGAATGAATAAAGCAAATAAGTTTAGTAACAATTAACCATAGTAAAATCAGCATTTTTTTTATGACTTAATCGTATGTTTGCATAATTTTCAAGGAGATTTTTTTTCTTGCTGTTTTCCACACATACTTTTTCTTATAAGTAATGTGTCTTATAACATCAGCTTATGTATCTCATAATGTAAATGTGTAGTAGCCACAAAAAATACTTGAACGTGATGTTTCACAAAAGCTCTACTTACAACAGCTAAAACTGGTAATAGCCTGGGTCACCAAAGAAAAAGGGATAAACAGATTATTATTAAGCAATTAAAAATAATGAACTATTGATATACATAAAACATTAGGTAAATCACCAAAATATTATGCCAATGGACAGAAATATTAGTTAAAAGAGTATGAAATGTATAATTCCATTCAGATAAAGTTCAAGAATAGGCCAAATAAGGGAAGCCAGGGTGGCTCAGGGAGTTAAGCACTCATTTTATAACTCCAGATTCTGTGGATTGAGTACAGGCCCCACATAAACCCATATGCTGAACTGGGGTGTGCCCTCATTTGGTTCTCACTGAGGCGAGCTTCCCATGTGGGAGGCCCCAGATTTGGCTCCCACTCCATATGTGCTTCCCATGTAGGAGGCCGCAAGCTTTTGGGAATGTGTCTCCCATGTGGGAGGCTTCCAGCCCAGTCCCTGCCTGCACAGACCCGCACCCACATGTAGAGTGAAACTATGTTAAAAACTAATGATGTACAACTGTGGAGACTGCTCTGGGCCCTCCCTCTTTTCTCTGTCTTTATCCTTCTCTGTTTCTCGATCAAAAAACAATATAAATAAATCTTAAAATATAAAAGAAGAGGCCATATAAATATAAGTTGAAAAAAATTCAGAGCAGTTAGTTGTCCTTAGAGATGTGGAAGCTGGGTGCTAGGAAGAAATATGAGGGAATTTCTGAGGCAATAGCAATGTTCTCTGTCATGTTAGGTTTTGAATTACACACATATAATACTTGTCAAGAACCATTTAAAGGTACAGTTAAGATTTGTGTATTTCACTGCTAATTTTGCTTAAAAGTTCTAAATAATTTTGAAAGTAGTTAATGATATGTCTTTAGAATGAAGAGTATGTATGTCTGCCACTTTGAAACACATTTAAAAAATGATGTATGAGTAGAGGGGTGATAGATGGATAAATATGTGATAAAGTAAATATAGCATAATATAAATTATAAAGTCTACCTGAGTATATAGATGTTTACTGTATGATTGCTTTAACATTTTTATATATTCAAAAATTTTATATTATTTGGGGGAAATTAAAATGATTAAAATCAGACTAGACTAGGTTGACTTTCAAGCACTGTACTGATTGTACTCACACTTCCTTTTCTGTAACACTCATTTTACTCATGAGAATTTTGTCTATTTCTTTTCACAGATTAATTTGGCAGCTACATGAGATAGGGGTCATATTCATCATGTTTGCTATGGTTACAAAGTCTTAACACAGATTCTGGCACAAAATACAATAGATAAGCAAAAGGCGTGCATCATTATTGAATGCATATAAGAAGAATGAATATATGAAGAATGGAAAGGAGAAGATAGGAGTAGACAGTGCTCTGAATTTTCCATAATATCTACAGAAAATCTGCATGGGTTGTACCCACAGTTTATCAATGCCAAGAGATAGCATCTGAATTACGGTTATCAGGGAGCTGAAGAGGAATTCAAGAAATGTTAACATACCTCTTTCTAAGGCATATTATAAGCATGTTTAATTTCAAAACAACACACTGAATGTCATATATCGTGTGGTATTGTGTTGTTTTGTATTACTCTTTGAATTAGTCATGCAAACTTAACTGCAATTTTTTCTATATTTATTTTATTTTATTTTTAAAGTCTCAGTATTTATTTTATTTTATTTTTATTTTTTAATTTTTGACAGAGAGAGAGAGAGAGAGAGAGAGAGAGAGAGAGATACAGAGACAGAGAGAGAACTGAACTGGGGGAGCTCCCAGTTCAACATATAGTTCCGCACGGGCCGGGGCTGGGATTCAATCCCTGGTCCCCGGCGCTGCAAAGTGAGCGCTTAACCCACTGAGCCATCCCAGCTTCCCCTTCTTTTCTTTTTTAAACATGTTTATTCCCTTCGCCTCAATGCCTTTCAAGAAAATAGAACACAATTCTAAGACAGAATCTTAATGCTTATTTAGAGATAACACAAATTAATAATCACTCTATCAGCAATAAGAGCAGGATGCAAATGTAAGAGATTACCTTGAAAACGTCCCACTAGCTCTTTAAATACCTTGAAACATTGAGTTTCTTTAAAAGTAAGTTCCCTAAGACTTGGTATTATGTGTTAGAATTTTCTCTACGTTTATGGGATATATATTTAATAATCCAATTCTTATAGGACTAGGATATGTTAAGAATTCTTAAAGGCTCCTTCAAATAATTTTCTTCTGTTTCATTTCTGATATAATCAGGAATATATTTTTTCAACTTTCTGTATTATCAACATCTTTAAGCTTCCACCTTACTAAATATAATAATAACTAAATTGTTGTTATTGTTTAATTCTAAAATGAAATAGATCCATAATTCCTAATAAACTTTATTTTTAAAGAATGTCTTCAATCTTAAAAGACTACTGTGTAAAATCAGAGAAATTTAAATGCTGGCAAACAGTTTAACTCAATAGACTCCATATTCTCATATTCTTTTCATACTTTAGTTTTTTTCTTTTTAGGATTTATTTTATTGTTTTTGACAAAGACCGAGAGGGACAGAGAGAGAGACAGAGAAACAGATAGAAGAAGGAGGGCCCAGAGCAGTCTCCACAGTTGCAGGTCATCAGCTTTCAACATGGTTTCCTTCCACACAGGTGGATGGGGGCTATGCAAGGTGGGAACCAGGCTGGGGGCCTTTGGCATGAATGGCATGCCCCCTCGAGCTGGGGGCCAAACTGGGGTAGCTCACTGGTGAGAACTGAACTGGGGGCCACCCCCATGGAAAGCAGACTCCAGTTCAGCATATGGGTCCACAGAGGCAGGGCTGGGATTTGATCATCAGTTCCCGGGACTGCCAAGTGAGCACTTAACACCCTGAGGCATCCCGGCTTCCCCAGCAATTGTCTTAAGGTCAGCAGATTTAAAAACTCAAGTTAGTCATGCCTTTTGATTTTTTTTAAGTATAGTGATTTTTATACTAAAATTAATTTATTGTTCATTGTTCAGTCTTAGTTTTTAGCTGACAAGATTCAATCAATGTGTTTTTTTTTCTTTTTTATGTATTTATTTAAAAATATGTAGATTTACAAATGGTTTGCCTTTGTATGGGCACTATTTCTGTAGAATACAGCATTCTTTAAAAGCAAAAGTCACTCATTTGCCATTTGCTCTTAAAATTTGATGAACACACATAAAACCCATTTATAAAATCTGAGATTTAGATGAAAGTATATATTGAAAGTTACTGAAAATCAAGATATTAACTTTTCTAGTAAAATAAATGTATTTCAATGTTACAATAAATTTTGCATTCTTATACTAAAAAATAACTGGCTAATTATGTAAGGTACGGCATATTATTTGGTAGTTACTACTCTCATACCTACAACAGCGATACAGGTTAATAGATTTGTTTTCTTGGTTTGAAAAAAAAATGTCTTTGGCATTTTAGTAAAATTTACAACTACTTTCTGGACACGTTGTATCTGATAAGATATTTTCTGTTTCACCACTTTAATAAAGCTAGTTTTAAACCACTCTTTTTGAAAAGTCCTAAATGTTTTCTTAAAGTAATAGCATATATTAAAGAGAGAGGAGTGATGAAGACAGAGGAAAGAAATGAGAGAAAAAGGAAGTGAGATTAATGCCATTTCTTTAGTCCTTAAAGCAGCATGTTATTTACCCTTTTAAAAACTGACAGTTATGCTTTTTTATGTGTTAATATCTTAGTGCTCATTTAATATGATAAATGTTAAAAATCAACATCCCAGTAAACAAGAGTTAGACTTAAAAAAAAATTAAACTAGTGAAGAGCTTGTAAGAGCTATAAGGTATGTCCATTAGAATCAAAATGAGAATGTGGCAGTCTCCATTGAGTACATAAATCATTTTCTAAATAATAATTAGCTGCTATTTGGGATATTACTTCACAGTGATTAAAGTAAGTTTTGTTCCTTGAAATTCTTTCTTAAGAAAGCTCCTGTAGTGGAGGATGAAAATGTAATCGCACTCCATTTGTTGCCAACCACATTTTTTACATGAGCGTTACAAATACTATGAATAATGATGTCACTTATTAGACAGAAGCATATGATACATATTATTTGTCTTATGTACTTATTCAAGAAAATTAAGACCCATGAGAAAGGCTGAGGAAGGCAAATATTAATTGAGTTTTTCGACTAAGAAAAGTAAAAATAAAACCTTCAAGTGTTGACGGCTCGATTTTTAAACCATTTGTTCCCTTTGAAGGGACAAATTGATGGAAACAATTAAACTTGTAAATTAAATAGTTACAATTTTTACACTCATTTATAGTTGGCTATTTATTTGTCTGGCTTTTGTATGTAAGTTTTAACTCCTCAAAAGCAGAAACTCTCTTCATAACAGTAATACTGCTAGCAAGGAAGTATCAGATACATTATGTTTCTCTTATTTCAATGGAAATATAAGTCTCAATATAGCCAACAAATTATTTGGGCGTGCTTTCTAAGTAATTTAAATCTCATTTTCATATCACATGAAATCTTGTACATAATGCACAAGAGGTAAAGGATTTAAAAATGAATAAGGAGATGCAACAAATATAGACTGAAACAAAAAGTGATTTTGTAATTGTTCTCTTAATCTTAAATTTTAATAAATAAAAACAAGATTCTGAGAAGCTTGTTGATACTACACAGATTCCAATGTTAAAATAACATCATAGTAAGATACAGAGTCTGTATTTTATATAGATCTGGAATTATATACCTTTGTTGTTATCCATTCCTCCTACAGCATACAGAGTTCCAACTGTAGATTTTCTAGGTTTAGTTCTTGGACTTTGCATTAAAGTTCTTCTTTCTGGCAATAGATGATATTTCATTGCTTCCAGAATTAGCTTTTGACATTCCAGATCATTCTTAAATAATGCATGGTTTTCTAGGTCAGCCAATATCTGTAAATAATACACAATCACTATTAATAATGCTGTTACAGGAATAAGCATATGACATCAATAGTTAAAATTAGAAACTTAATATTGTCCTCATGTTAAGAGGTATGGGTAACAAACACAATAAGAATTAATTACATTGACAAGTATAAGTAACAGGATTGCCTTCTAAGAGAAACTGGATTTTTTAAATTCAATTTTATTTATTATCACTTTACAATACAAAGTATATATATAAAAACTTCTAGAGGTCTTTTAAAATTTTTTTTCCTCTTATGAAAGCTGTTTATAAATGAAATATTATTGCCTGTATTGGCCATAAATAAGCCTGGTGAAAAAAATTTTTAAAAATGGCCTTCAACAAATTAGGTCATAACAAGCCTATCATAAATATTTATATGTACCAGGTATAGTTTATATGCTTTTCAAATTTAAAAAATGCAATAAAAACAAAAATACAGAGTCAAACTAATAGTTTTCAATAATGAAACTAAGAAATTTTATACCAAAACTCTAGCCCCCAGAGAACAATAATAGAGTGGGAGCAAGAGTTTTAAACTCCATTATGTTTCTCTTTGCTGCACCTCACTTTCATTTCCACCCACAGATCTTTCTGTGAACATTTCCTTGAACACATCTAAAGAAATGCTTTATTTTTTTCTTATTCTGTTGCTCTTACATTCTCTTTTTCCTTCATTCCTTGAGTATCACATTCTTTCTTCATGAATCAATATTACAATTTGTGTGACAGTTAAATCTATCACAATGATTTAGAAAATTAATAAAGAAAATTTAACATTGCCTCACTGACCTTTCCTGCATTGGTAAGAAATTGTACCACATCTACACACTAATATTTATTGAGTAAATTAATATATAATGGCAGCATATAATTAATAGTTTTAATGCTATAATTTTAAGCAGAAGTATATTTATTTAGCTATTGTAATACCTAAGTGACTGTTGGAGGTACCACAAGCAATATAAAATCATTTAAGATACCATATATAAGACACAGGAAAGATATAACAGAATAATCCTGAGATTGAACAGAAATGTAAGGTATTAGAGTTACCAGATGGGAATATGGAATAGAAGGATTTCCAGGCTATGTTTTCCTTTTTGTATACTAAAACTTAGTTGTCTTCCCACTCACTTTTACTCTAATCTCTAAGTAAAAAATAAAGAAGAAAAGAAAAAAGAAAAAAAGAGAAGAAAAAGAACAGAGTACACAAATGGTATGAAATAGAAAACCAAATCTGCAGTAGAATTTTTAAAATTATTTTTATACATTTATTTTATTGTTTTGACAGAGACAGAGACAGAAAGAAACAGAGAGAGACAGAGACAAGAGGGAGGACCCAGAGCAGTCTCCATAGCTGTACATTATCTGTTTTCGACATGGTTTTGTTCCACACAGGTAGGTGGGGGCCACACAGGGTGGGGACTGGGCTGGGGACCTCCCACATAGGAGGCATGCCCCCTTGAGCCAGGGGCCAAACTGAGGGATAAGAACTGAACTGGGAGCCTCCTGCATGGAAAGCATACCCCAGTTCAGCACATGGGTCCACATGGGCTAGGGCTAGGATTCAATCCTCTGTCCCTAAGGCTGCAAAGCAAGTGCTTAACCCTCTGAACCATCCTGGCTTCCCCAATAAATTTTTTAAGATTCATATAATTTGATTGTTGATATTTTGAAAAACTGAGTCATATGCTTAAAATAACCATGTTTAGCAACATAAAAATATTGATGAGTTTTTTAATCTGTATATTCACACATCGACAGTACTCGTCTTTAGTTTTCTAAGAATATTAATATAAATTTATTTCAAATATTTGCAATAAATTGAAATATTGAATAAACACTAAAAGATAAAATTTAGCATATTGTGGACTGGAGAAAGTATTAATTCTTCTAACACTATACCCTTGGGCTATCAAGAAAAATGAAACTTTTTTACACTCATAAGAATGTGACAAAAATTAATATGGGGAAGCTGGGCTGGCCCAGTGGGTTAAGCGCTCGCTTTGCAGCCCCGGAGACCAGGGATTGAATCCCGTCTCCGGCCCATGTGGACCCATATGCTGAGCTGGGGTGTGCCCCCAGTTCATTTCTTGCCAGGACCTATGTGGGAGGCTCCCGGCCCAGTTCCTGCCCTGTGCAGCCCCGCACCCACCTGTGGAATGAAACTACCGTATATGGAAAAACTAATGCTCAACTGTGGAGACTGCTATGGGCCCTCCCCCTTCTCTCTGTCTGTCTCTCTCTGTCAAAAACAATAAAAATAAATCTTAAAAAAAAATAATATACTTCATGTTATTGCATAACAATTCAAAGTTTGTTTTGCTACTGAGCATTGTGTTAAAAAAAATTCACAGAATTTGAAATTATAAACTGAAATTGAGTCCTCTTAGAATTGACCGTCCTTATAAAACAAGAGCCAGTTTTATACATAGCCTTTTATGTTTTTCAGCTTGACAAAATGAGTCAGATTAATAAAATATTATCATATGTCGGAAACTGAAGGAAATACTGATTTTCTACCTTGTCTTATTAACAGGTCTGATACAAACAGAATATCTTCAGATATTTTTATTAAGCTGTTTATAAGATAGTCCATTGTCTTACACTAAGGTGACCAGATTTTTAACATTGAAAAAGCGGGACACCATTGACCAGGGGGGAGGGGGTTCTTGATTAAAAATCTGGTCTATCTCCCGCCGTTCCCTAGCTTGTCGTGCATTCTTTCCAAAAATCTAGACTTTTTTAAAATGCCGCGGGACGCGGGACAAATTGTTAAAAATCGTGACTGTCCCGCCAAAAGCAGGACTTCTGGTCACCTTATCTTACACTCAGTGCTAAATAAACCCTGAACCTGTTTAACAGTCAGCATAAGGTGCTGGTGAAAGGAAAGAGTTCAGTTATTAAAACATTTTCTATTAACACAATAAATGGTAAGCTCATAAGTATGGTAGCCCTGTTTATCAAGGGAAAACATAACCTGTCTCATGCTTAGAGAGATTTTCTGAAAATATCTACCCATTGAGATAGCTTTTCAAAGACATAGAGTAAGATAAGTGAAAAAGTACATTGAAAACTTGACAATGTAAGTTAGTCGGTTCACCAACGCTCACAGCAATTTCACCAGTTATTATTTAAGTATCTGCTGTGATTGGAAAGCTTAATCTTGCAGAAGAGAAAATAGTTCAACTGTAGCCAGAGTATCAGTTTGCAGCCAGAAAAAAACAAAACAAACAAACAAAAAAAACTCAATATGAGTAGATCGATCTTCATATTACACCTAAATTTCCATAAGATCCGTTGAAAATAGTTTTGTCAAAGGATAGAATTATGAAATTGTAAGAGACTAAAATATCTTCTTATTTTATTTTACTAGTATAACTATTCTGGCTAAGTTATTTGGGGATATTATTTTTACTTTTAAATGAATAAGAATAGGAGATATAATATAGCCATCTATGTTCTCTTTCAGGACTATCATTTCAACAGGCAAACGCAATTACTGCGAATCTAAAGCTTACATCAAATACAACTGAATGATTCCAGCTCAAATATCTGAAAAAAAACAAAAAACAAAGAAAAACTATGAAGTAAGGAGCAGATTCATTAATTTTATTCTTAAAACAGAAATATTTGACTGCCTTAAGATGAAAAGTACAAAGTTGACAGTACAAATAGACAAATAATGAGATAATCAAAACAAGTTGAGCTTATAAAATTAACTCAAATGATAGTTCTTATTAGTAATAAATGAAAAGGTTTTTATGCTGCTTTAATTTATGATTAACTTGTATTTACTTCACATGCGTTTGCAGTTTCATAGGTAATTTAAAATTTCAGAATGTCTAAAACTGAAATAAGTAATCCTGTACCGCACACAAATGTTACCTTTACCTTGAAAACTTTCATTGCCTCCTAAATAGGTTCTCTGGACCTTGCATGCTTGCATTCATTCATTCATTCATTCATTCCGCAAGTATTTAGTCAGCACCGATTTTGTGCCAGGTTCTGTAATAGGTCCTGGAATCTACAGTCTCCCTTATTTTTAATCTATTCTCTCAAGCCCACCTTGTTCCACCCATTAGAACAACTTCGTTAATTTACTCAGGTCTAGGCTATATTCAAAACCATACATTAGATTCTCACTGTTTGCAAAACATTACTCAACATCCTCAAATCAACATGAAAACATTGTATAATACAGCTCCAAAAAGTAGTCACTTTCAACAATAGTGCACATTATTCTGTATTTTGTAATTTAGTTCTTCTGATCTCTTTCTTCTCATCTAAATAGATTGTGCCTTAAAAAAATAAATTAAAAAAATGTAACATTTATTATGTCATTTTCCCTCTGGGGTATCCATTAAAATATGACCCAATTCTCAGAGTCCAGTTTAAGGTCTATTACTTCCATTAAGACTTACCTAATTACTCAGGACACAGTTAACACAATTTATATTTATTAGTCATATCAGACTTTAGTCAATCATCACCTGTGTAGTCATTTGAGGGTTTTTTAACCATGCTATGTCATAAACTTACAGGAAATCAGAACAAAAAGTCTAAATTATTTCATAATTTAGCTCTTCTAATCTTGTTCCTTTCACCTGAATTGATCATGCCTTTAAAAAAAAAGTAATATCTGTAATGCCTTTTTCCTTTGAGACTTCCATTAAAATATGACCCAATTTTCAAAGCCTAGTTTAAGTTTTATTACTTCTATGAAGACTTACCTAATTGTTCAAGCCACAGTAAACATAATTTTTTTTTTATCAGTCACGTCAGACTTTCATCAATTGCCATCTGTGTAGTCACTTAAAGGCTTATTAATCACACTAAGTCATAAACTTATAATAAATTAGAAAAAAATGTCCAGCAGATATTATGGTCTTTTAGAAATATCTTTACATAACAACCAGCCATGCATCTATATTTCTAAGTGCTTTATCCTACAAGTGCTGTCCAAAAAAAATCCAACCATTGTCAATATAATGGGAATGGTTACACAGCTGGATACTTTCTGGACAGCCCTCATATAGCCATCTGATGGCATACTTATTATCAGTCATAGCCAATAGCAAAGTTACATTACACAAATAATTTGATATCTCAGACATAATAGTGAAATGATTTAACTTTTAACCAAGACAAGTTAAACTTAGATGCTTCACTGAGAATTTGAACTCACACACTTAAACTTGAATTTATTCTTTCCTATTATCATCATCCTGCCTATACTTGATTTATGCGTTCTTTTTTATTTATTTATTGTTTAAGATATTTCTTTCTCTGCACTTCTATTTTAACCTACTACTATTTAAACTGAATAAAAAATTTTTGGAAAATATGGAATATGAATATAAAAATATTTCTTAATTTTTTTCTTTCCTGAGATATATGCTCAATTCATTATTCTATTTAGCAAAGTTTCTTATCTTTGCGGTCAATATCACATCCAAAGTGTCATCAACTATTGTAGATTGTTATAATACTTTCTAAGATACTACCAACTATCTATATTTTTAAAGATTTTATTTATTTATTTATTTATTTTTTGACAGAGAGCGAGACAGACATAGAGACAGAGAAAAGGGAGAGGGCCCAGAGCAGTCTCCATATTTGGCAGCATTCGTTTTCCATAGAGTTTCACTCCACAGGTGGGCATGGGGCTGCACAGGGCAGGAACTGGGCTGGGGGCCTCCTGCATAGGCCCTGGCACACCCCAATTCAGCATATGGGTCCACTTGGGCCAGAGCCCGGATTTGATCCCTAGTCTCCAGGGATGCAAAGCAAGCACTTAACCCACTGAGCCATCCCAACTTCCGCTTTCTATATTTTTAAATAATTTATCCCATACCCAGCTGATGGCATACTTATTTTTAGTCATAGTCAATAGCAAAGTTCTATTACACAAATAATTCATAATCTTGGGCCCTACTCCCTTTTCTTTCCAAAAACAATGTCACTGGTTGACATTCTTAACTCTTTTCCGAGTTTTTGAAGAAGATAATGATTTGAAATCTTGTATGTAGTATAAGCAATCATAAACAAAACTCAGATTACTCCCAGTTTTCAAAAACATATATATTCTAATTTATTGTTTTGCTATCTGTTTTAATTCCTTGCATTAAAATTGAAAATATTTCCTAAGGTAACTTAAAGCACCTACTTCAGGTTCACTTGCCACTTTATCTCCATATCAACCTCCTACTTTAACAAGGCTATTCTATTTACTATCTCCCACAAGAACACTTTAATCCACCTTAAATACGATTTTTAAATCTTTGAACTCTATGACCCTTAGTTGAGTATATTTGTTTTATCTGTATTTTCAATGAACATTTAAGTTTGTTTTTTCATTTATAAATTAATACACTTAGGACTTAGACTTGATCTATGATTTCCCTAATTAATGATTTAGTATTGGATTGCTTACACTTGGTAGTTGCTAGTAGAAAAATATACTGTTTTTATTTTGCTTTTATGATTTTATATGTAGATGTTTCACTTCTAAATATTAAATGTATTTATTTGAATTTTAAAGTTAAAATATAGAGAAATATATCTTTATAAAATTCTGTTATTTGTAATTATATTTTGCAAGAGGATAATTGAAAAGAACATCCTCAAATGTATACAGACTCATCAGAAATACCATTATTTGTGTTTAGTTTTCCTTTAGCTCATTCACAAAAATGTTTCTGATTGGAAGGCACAGATCACAGAGATTGGTAGCCATCTTTGTCATCTCAGTGAAGAATCAGATACAGACTCAAATTGAAAATAAGGTAAATTGCATTTGAGGACAACATGAGACTTGTGAAGTAGAGATTTCTTGATCTGTTTAACACTAAATTAATTGAAGAAAATCTTAACCTTTGAGTTTCATATAGTAACTACTTTCAACTTTTTTTTTAAGATTTAATTTATTGTTTTTGACAGAGACAGAGAGAGACAGAGGCAGAGAGAGACAAAGAAAAGGGGGAGGGCCCAGAGCAGTCTTCATTGCTGTTCATCATCAATTTTCGAAATGGTTTTGTTACACACAGGTGGGCAGGCGGCTGCATAGGGTGGAAACTGGGCTAGTGGCCAATTGGGTGAGAGGCATACCCCCTCAATTCAGGGGCCAAACCAGTGGGCAAAAACTAAACTGGAAGCTTCCCACATGGGAAACACAGCCCAGTTCAGCAGATGGGTTTGCACGGAAAAGGGCTGGGACTCAATCCTTGGTCCCCAGGTCTGCAAAGCAAGCACTTAACCTGCTGAGCCATCCTAGCTTCCCCTCAACTTGTTAAATGTGTATTAGACTATGTTTGTGTTATAGCCTGCATGACAGAGAGATACCTAAAGCCTAGTATTTGTCTTCAGAGGTACTTCAATGGAGAACATTATCAGTGTTTCATGAATATTTTCTGATACATCAATAAAGTTCATATTTTTAAAAACAAAGTTATTAATAAACATTTATATTTGCCTTGCTGCTTAATTTCTCAACTCCCTCTTCCTTTTCAAATATGTTTAGCATGATGCAATATGACTAATATCTATTACAGACTTTGCCTGATATGGGAAATACCCCAAGCTATAATTTATACTAGCTTTCTGGATCACCTTTTTTTGCAAAACTCATGTATCTGCTAGTTACCAAAACTCAAAAGACCAATATCTGAGAGAAAACAAATTTTAAAGAGAGTTAATTATTATTAGTCAGATAGTTTTACTTATATCTTATAGGAATAATTATATTTTAGTACTATAGCTCTTATTGCCTGAACTTGATGAACTATATTACAGTCAAATAGAGTATTCAAATCAGAACCTGAATTCATTCCATCTTGTGATATGTAAAATACTCCTGAAATAATAAAATTTAAGTATAATATTCAGTGTGA
Source organism: Craseonycteris thonglongyai (assembly GCA_004027555.1). Lineage (NCBI taxonomy): Eukaryota > Metazoa > Chordata > Mammalia > Chiroptera > Craseonycteridae > Craseonycteris > Craseonycteris thonglongyai. Next base: position 7,238 of record PVKE010003391.1, on the reverse strand, counting down.
TTCTGCATTTCTTTATACTTTTCTTACAAACATTTCTCTGAGTTAAGAAAGTAAACTACAGAGTAACCACAGACAACAAATGCATTGTACTAAATGCAAGGGTGATTCTCAAGTATAATTTCCTTGAGAGGTACCTATCTGCAAGTGGCCTATACACTTTATACAGGAGAAACTACGTTAAGCCTGAAAAGAGCATGAGGTGCTAAAAGAAAGACTGAGAATTCTTCCTCTGCTTCTCCTCTATTTTAGCTCAAAGACATTACTTATGATGGTAAGAAGCAAATGATTGCTCCTGGAAGGTCTTTGACACAAATCTGTAGGAAAGCAATTAAAGACACTGCAATCGTTGCTATGTAGAAAACTGGATTTCCAGATTTCATTAACAATGTGAATTGAGTATTAAGTTTTTGTTTTATTTTAGCCCTATCTCCATTATTTTTAAATAAAAACCTTTTAATTTCTCTCACACTAATTATAAGGTATCAGTCAGTATTTCACTTCCCTCATTTCACTAAGAGAAGACAAAGAAAGAATTTTAATCACTGCATATTTGCAGATTTTCAGCTTTCTTTAGACTTACTCTGATCAAAGCCCAACATGCTTCTTTTGATCATCATCAGTAAAATAAATTCCTGTAAAAACACCGAGGTGGATGCATCCTGCAAGTCAATAAGGGATTAAAATAATTCTTCCAAATGAAGCTAATTCCACTGGGCATACCCTCTGTCTATAGAGTGTCTAAAGTTTGGGTATGAAATAAATTGTTCAAACATCTTGACTTAAAAAAAACCTTAGGGATAAAAGAAAATATTAGCTTATTAATCCTAATATTAAGGGCATTAAAATCATTGTCATGTGTCAAACCCTATGCCAGATATTTTGGGGTATGAAAATGTAATGCATCAGTTTCTAACTAAAATCATTTATAATTTATATTATAATGAGGTATATAATTATTATTGTCTAGTACTACAGCTAACCAGAGTATATTAAGCTGTGTTGAGAAGCCTACTACATCATTATCCAACAGCCCAGTTGGTTGACCTTTTCAAAAGAAGAATCATTAAACTATCCACTCTTTTTTCTGTTCTCTAGGTATTATCCTCCAGGACTTGATTAACAGCTTAAAGTCATTGAAAGAAGCTACATTAGGTGGATAGGGAGGGTGGGGCATGGGGATCATGATGTGTTTGGTCAAAAACTGCTGAACACTCAGCGCAGTGTGGGCAGGTACATTGTCAATCTGCACGTTGGTCATGTAAATCACCCATCATGAAATGGGCAAATGCATTGAAAGAGTCTCCAAAAAAATTTATTGAAGCTCAGTGCAGCCTCTCACAACATTCCAGCTGAGACACCAATGGAGATGGGTTCCTAGAATGTTCACCTACCAGGGAAAACCTGGCCAACAAGGGGCTCACCCTCCAGAAGATAATATTGTTTTATTTGGGGAGGGTCCTCCTCCTATATGAAGCTTAACATATAGGCTTGTGTAATAACTTTCTAATAATAATAGGTATCAGAAGTATCAGGGCTAAAGACATTGATCATGGATTTTTACAGCTGGAATGATATGTATACCGGTAGTCACTAGAAGGGGTGATGAGTAAAATATTATGGATAGAGGAAAACAGTAAACCATACTCTCCATCTTAGTAAAAATCTACAAGTAAAGAAAGGCAATAAAGAATGAAAATGTAAACGAGACCAAGGTGTAGAGAGAAATTATATATATATGATTCCATGGACCAAGATATAATGAACTGTTTTTAAGTTTCAGTGTCCAAATTATCTTCCAAGTAAATATAAATTTCTCTGCATTAATTTCTCTACCTTCTTATGCTTTCTGTTTCTAAATTCTTATATCAGAATGATTTTTACATATATGCACATTTTGCTAATATTTCAATTTATTATTGACATAATGTTTTCGGTTTTAAAAATAGCTTTAGTGGTTTCCTACTAATGCATATCTGTGCTGCATTTTTCAAATAACTATTAGATACTTGGGTCAATCTAATCTCTTATCCTGCCCTGAAAGAAAAGAAAAAGGAGAGCAAATAATTAAAAAATGATTGACAAAGAATGTCATTATTTGGTTTTAAAAACTGCTGTATATTTGATTCACATGAAGGGCCATAGATAATCTTTAAATATGTATCACATAACAAGATAAAGATTTTCAGGATACTTAGTAAAAATAAAAATTATATACAAGTTGTTATTAAAGGGAATATTTAATTGCTAGAATGCATTTATTTTGTTCTTATGAAATGTCTAAAAAACCGGTTATTAGCTTTTAGTGTGTCTTATTAATTGGCCTTAGGTAGCTGTGTTGCTTTTTTTCTTTTCTATTGAAATTTTCTAATTTGTGTAAGTTCTTTTTCTGTCTTTCATACATTCCAACCCTACAAAGAAACACTGAAAAGATGGGACATGGAGTGATTACATTTTAACTTGGGAAAGCAAAAACTTTACAAATATCCTAACCCACACTTAGCCTAGGAAGCAAACAAAAAGATAGGAAACAATAAATATGAAGAATGTTAGGTGTCAGAAAACTAGGAAAGAAGAAGGTACTGAAAAAAAAAAAAAAGATAACAAGCAAAATGTTAAGTATACTGAATGCGTATCACTTTTACTTCTCATTTTTCCCTTCTGGAACAATTTGGGATTGAATGGATTGAATTCTGAACAGACAGTTACATCAAAAAAGTCTTAAGAGTTGACAAAATTTTAAATTTTTCATCTTGGTAGAAAAACTATTAATACCTCAACTTATATATTTGAGATTATGAAATGTATCACATTTCATAATTCCTACATAATAGAAGGCTGTCTAAAAAGTATCCAACCATATATACCCATGCTCGTTATATTGACAATGGCTGGATTTTTTCCAGACAGCCCTCATATAGTGTTTGTAATTCAGCTATTATTTCAACAAAGCAAACAAACACCCACATTCAGTTGTTCTTGCAACACTGGAACTGCTTTTCCATGCTAGTTCCTCTGAGTACATTCTTATTTGAATATTTTGTACTTCCTCAACTTAATAATCAGTGATACTTTTTTACTAATACTTTACGGCTTGTATTTCCTTATTACTTGAGCTAAAAACCATCTCTTAACATTTTTTATGTCTTATACATGATTAACAATTATGTGTTAGTTATGGATTATATTCTGAAAAGTTCAACTTGCATATTTAATGTGCTATTATGTAAATAAAAATATTTGCAATGAATAATATTATTTATATTTAGATGTGTTTCAGTTAAAGGGCAGAGTCATTAGACATTTCAGTTTCACTTTTATTCCATTTTATTCAGGAGAAAAATTATTTTTCTGAAACGATAGCATTATTTTTATGGTATTTTCCTGTTATCCTGGGGACTTTTATACATACAAATAACAACATGACCTTGTTGAGTGTAATGGTCATGGTCACAGCAAGAAGAAAATGGCTCACTTATGTTCGTTTAAAGTACACATCTCTCAAAATATATTAAACCAACATTTAGACCAATAAGGAAAAATATTAAATATATATGTTATCTTCATATATAAATATGTACACATATTTGATATGCATTAATGTACATATATTTGTACATAAAGTGTATATAAATACATGCACATACAAAAGAAAAATCAAAACCTTGAAATTCTTTTAAAACATATCAAAATTATGTAATTCAAAAAAACAAAATTTTAATTGCTTTCAGAATTCATCACTGTGAATTAAAGTCATACTTCATGTTTTGTATTTTTCCCAAGATATTACTATAGCTCTACATAAAATTTTTCAAATACATGTACTGGTTTGAGAAAATGCCATGCCCAGAAGATAAAAACCTAATGAAGTTCAGAGTGATCTTTTTAAAAGTTAGCTACAAAAACATTGATGCAAAACTTTTGCAAAATTTCTGTACATTCAAATAAACAATCAGTTATTAGATGTCCCATGCATGCTAGATAGTGGAGCTAGGTTCTTAAGAAACTACAGTCTATTAGGCTGAGTAAACACATACCTCTAAATAATCTAAATAAAGTATTACCTTTATTAGTAATAGATTATAAACAGGGTGCTATGGGAGCACTTTAGAAGGAATATCTGTCTCTGATATTGGGTAGAAGTGGTCACAAAAGTGCTTTTAGCAAGGTCAACGTTGAATTGAGGTTTTAATGGAGAAGCAGGTAGTTTATCAAGTGTGTGTATGTCTGAGTATGAGGATCGTGGTATGGTGGTAGAGGCTTGCCATATGCTGAAGCAAAAATATTTCTTTTGAAAAACTATTTTATAGTCTACAAGTAGATAAATGACTATGTGAAAGAAGGATGTAACAAGGAACAATGTATACAATGCTAAGAATATGGTATGATGTATACGTGTGTGTATATATATATATACATATATATATATATTTTTTTTTTAACTTCAAACTTATTTAACATTATAATTAAGTTTGTGTTTTACAAAATTCCCTCTGATTCTTTGTGAGAAATGGATACAGGTGGGGAAAGATATAACTAGAATTAGGTAATTATTATGGAGTTCACTCCTCCCAAATAAGGCCTAATCTAAAGACAATTATAATATACGTATAAAGAGGAGATGTAGAACTCTTTAAAGAAGCACATTTACAGAAGAAATCTTGGTGATAGATGAAGTAAGAAGACAAGAGCTGTTGAAGACTTTAAAGAGAAAATACATGGGCTCCACTTCTGGACATAGGAGCATAACAAAATGATAATCTACTTTCAAAAAAAATGGACCCATCAAATAAAATGGACATTTATCATTTAAATAGATTGCTACACTACAGGCATAATCAATTTATCTGCCCCATTTTATGTATATTTTAGCATATGTAGAGAATAACAAACATCAACATTAATATATTAACATGCAGTGAAATCTAATGGTTGGGATAAAATTCTATCTTTTATTTTTATAATAGAGGAATATTACGAGCGGCTACTCAGTGAAATCAGATTTCAGGTCTTCATTGTGATGAAATATTCATCCCTCCCTAAATTTTTACCATAAATTTTCTATTTCTTATTCTTAGCCTCTTTTTGGAAAAGATTACAGAATTTTATGCTGAATTGTAGCAAATTGGGAAGTTGTTTAATGGTTTGGAAAAACTCCTACAGCTGGTTGAATTGAGAATAACATGCGCATTATTATTTATAACTCTATTTCCAGGTCTTTACAGGTCAGCTTACTGAACTCCCTGAATATGCTGTTTTTTGAGTCCAGCAAAGCCAATTTTGCAGGCTACTTTATGGTAGACATTCTCATAGAAATAGAAGAAAGCTAATATCTTTCAATATAAATACACTGAGAGAACACCTCTAATTAAGGACAATTTACTCTAAATGAATATCTATTGTTTATTAACCTTTCCCATTAAAAGCTCCAAAACTTAAAAAATGGAACCATCCAGAACAATGTTTCTCTTAGTGGTGCTCTTAGATCATTCTTTTCACGAGACTTTAATACCCCTTATTTGAAATAGGTTTTCTTCAGAAAAGCCAAGGATTCCATCAATTAGAATTGAGTTAGTTTATTAGGTAATTTGAGACTTTATTGTGACAATCTGTACAATCTGTGAAATTTCAAAAGAGAGATATGGCATAATGGGTTTATAAACGTTTTTTTAAAAAAACATGAAACACTTTCGTGATAAATATCTTCAAATAATATCTGTCCAGGAACAAAGTTTTGGAAAAAGCTAATCTAGCACATAATTGAAAATATTTCACAGACCAAATGTAGAGATAATAAGAAGTCTTAATACTAACCACAACATGTTTTAGTTACTTATAATTTCAACATCAACATTTTTCACTCTATCCAGTGGGAAATATGGGATATTTTGGCTTTATAGATCACATATTTAATCCTTATACATAATCTTAATGTGTACTAAATCGGCTTAAGTATTGAATAATATATAACTGTAGGCTGCCTGAATCACTAGAAGAATAAAGAAAAAAGGAAACTGTGAAATTGTGACGGACTTAAAATTTACAGGCATACATCAGTAAGAATATATAACCTTAGCAAATCATAGTATTAAAACCCACAAAATAATTTAAATTTTTATAGTCTTCTAAAGATAGTCTATAAAATAATTTTTATGTAAAATAATATTTTAAGTATTTTGAGTAAATAACATATAACTTTTGATTGGGAGCACAGTTTGCCACCCAAAAATATGCATTTTGGGGATATTGAGTACTTTAAGCTGGCTATTAAAAAAAACACACACAAAAAAACCTTGACCTTTCATCTAACTGCCTAAAAGGAATTTTGATAGAGGACCTGCTCCAAGAAGGAAGCTATGATCATAGATATCTATAGTTTAATATAAACTATTGGGTGATAGACAAGAACGAACCTAGCAAAGCACATTTATTCAAAGTCCTTTATGTGCCCCATTGTTAAAGATGGCCCAGTAAACATTTACTTGCCAAACATTTACTTTTGGATTTCCATGTGAATTGCCTTCCTGCTCTTTTAAAATCCCAAACCACAACTCACACCCTCCCTTCTCCTTAGCTCAAGATGGTAGATAAACCTCAACTGCCCTATCTGTTCTGGGTCTCATGTTCTTATGGAATCCCCACGTATACATACGCATTAAATTTGGTTCTTTTTCTCTTGTTCTGTCTCATGTTAATTTGATTATTAGTATACTGCCAGAAAAACTTTGAAAAGTGGGAGAAAAATGTACTTTTCTGTCCTTACACTTTATGTAGAGATTTAATGGTTATGAATTCTATAGTACAACATTTGACAATTTTAAAATAAAATATTAAAAATATTACCTTTTAATTAATTCTCTCTTTCATATTTTATCTTCTGCTTGTCACTGATTAGCTCTCCAGCACTCACAATCCTGATTTGTTTAAGTTAGTTACTGCAGCCTCTTATCATATAATGAAAATGAGAACTATTTATGTAGCCATATCTTTTAAACTATACCAGGAAAGAGTTCAGTGATAAAATTTTACTTATATAATATTTATATTTAAGCTAAATTGAATCAGTTGTCATATTTATTTTTAAATGTACTTCAGAAAAAAAGTCTTGCTTTAAAATTAATAATTAACTTTGATTCTTTAAAAGTCTATTTATTAAATCATTTTTCCATACCAAGAAAAACCAAGATTTACTTTTTAGTTAAAAGAAACAAAACAAAACAAAAAAAAGTCCTTAGAGGTAT